>VSMD01044545.1:0-16433 GCA_008750895.1 Mirza zaza
CATCTGGGGGATGGTCATGCTGGAAACTCAGACTTGTGGGGGGAGGGGGGAAAGGGCATTTATTGAAACCTTAAAATCTGTACCCCCATAATATGTCGAAAAAAAAAAAAGACATCTGCATTCAAATGCTTATAGAAGCACAATTCACAATTGCAAAAATATGGAAACAACCCAAGCGCCCATCAATACATGAGTGGATTAAGAAAATGTGGTATATGTATACCATGGAGTACTATTCAGCTATAAGAAACAATGGTGATATAGCACCTATTTTCCTGGATAGAGCTGGAACCCATTCTACTAAGTGAAGTATCCCAAGAACGGATAAATAAGCACCACATGTACTCACCAGCAAATTGGTTTCTGTGATCAACACCTAAGTGCACATATAGGAATAACATTTATTGGGTGTCAGGCAGATGGGTGGGGGAGGAGGGGATGGGTATATACATACATAATGAGTCCGATGCGCACCATCTGGGGGATGGACATGCTTGAAGCTCTGACTTCAGGTGGGGGGTGGGGAAGGGGAGGAAGGCAACACACGTAACCTAAACATTTGTACCCCTATAATATTCTGAAAAAAACCAAAAGAGTCAGGGGTCTTGCTATGTTTCCCGGGATGGATTTGAGCTCCTGGGTTCAATAGATCCTCCTGCCTCAGTGTCCTGAGTACCTGGGACTACAAGCACGTACCACTATGCTAGTCCTTCATTTGACAGAACACTTGAGTATATACCATTACACTTAAATAAAGTGATGAATTTCTTTTCTTAACTGTACTACTGAAACATTCACTTGTCACTTACAGGGCAATTAAAAAAATTTTTATTTTCATTTAAATTTTTTTATTGATATACTGAAAGACATTTAAAACTGAAGATTTATTATTAAATTTTGCATCTAGAAAGGTTTTATGAGAAGCAATGAAGATTTAATATAGTTTAATAGACACAATCAAGGATAGCCATTTATTGAAAGGACCAATAATTGAAAACCACTTTTAACATAGAATTTTTATGGTCTTTTACATTAAGAAGCTTTGATTACAACTGTTGGTGGTAGTATAAATAGGATCAACATATTTTCAAAAACAATTTGTTCCTAAATTGTAAAGTTTAACATTTTCATTCTCTACTATCCAGTAGTAGAGAATGAATGTCCCTCCCAAGTATATATATTCTAGAGAAACTTGTATATGTGCACCAAGAGCTAGAACAAAAATAATTCATAAAATCATTGATCATTATAGCAAAAAATTGGAAATTCAAACATCCACAGAAGGAAGATGAATACATAAACAGTCATACAATAAATATTATATAGCAGTAAAAATAATTGAACTACAGCTATATATAACAATATGGGAGGATCTGGAAATATAATAGTGAAAAAATAAGTACCAGAGGAATATATACAGTAAGATACCATTTTTATAAAGCTCAAAACTAAACGAAACTAAAAATATCTTACTTAGGGATTCAGACATATGTGATGAAGTTATTTTTTAAAAAGACAAGGGGATGATAAAACATAACATTCAGGATACTGAACTACCTGTGGAGGATAGGCAGGAAAGTGGGACAGGGAAAGAACTCTTAGGCTGGTATAAAAATGTTGGTCACAGTCTAGTTTTTTAGTTAGGTAGTAGATTCATGGGTGTACTACTTGTGATTGTTGTGCTTAATAACAACACTTGCATGCGCTCATTTATATGTATCACTTAAAAGGTTATATATACATATAGGTATATGTTGATAAAATATTAGTAAAAGAGTCCTACTCAATACCCACTACATATTTGTATGCAGATGGCAGGAATAATTAAGAATACAAATCAAACTGGTCATTGGGAAATTTAAAAATGTGCAGAGAATTTTTATATGTATAAGTTTCATTTAAAATTTACTTCAGGGCATTTATTATCATATTAATCATTCAGAGGCTCAGTTGATAAATCACTTTACATTTGATTTTTATAACTTTATATGAGGCAGAGGTGGCCAAAACAAAAATAGATGAGGACATCATAAAACAACATCATACTAGAATATAGGTTTATTGGTTATCAAACTCTGTTTTAAAGATTTCTTAAACCTAAGAGCTACAACTCTGAACAGTTTTTGAGAATAAATTACTTTTAAAAGCTACATACTTATTTTTTTTAATATACTTGCAGGTATATTAAATTATACTTGCAAGGTATACTTGTCATGCAATTATGACATGAGTTGTCATAATTGCATAGAAAATAATTATCTGAAAACTATTTTTGCACTATTGTTGCGTCTTTTGAAAACCTAGGATTGCTATTAACTCTTTGTTCATTACCACGACACTTATAATGGCAAAGTCTTTGTATAATGCACACTTTATGTTGTCTCTTTCCTCCCTGTGAAATTCAGACATTATTTTACTTTAGCGATAGACTTTTTAGGCTATTACGTAGAGGATAGTTTACTTGCACTTACTTGTCTTCTGCCCCATGGGTAATCTTAATGGGTAAGGTAAATACTCATGGTGCAGTGCTTGTCCCAAAGGCCAAAATCAGAATTGTGGAATAAGAACCCATGTATACGTTTTGAGACTTCTGTAATAGGGATCTAGTGAAATATTGATAGAGAAGTATAAAAATTAGATGAATCATCTCAGTATTACTGGGAAATAAATGTTACAGTAGTGAACTGGTGATCAGAAGAACTGATTTTCAGTTTCCAACTTGTTATTTGTTGAATTGTGATATGCATTTAACATCTTTGTGCCTCATTTTCCTCATATTTATAAACAGAGATTATAGCTACTCTATCTTCCTCAGAGGATTGTTATGAGAATGGAAATAAATTGCTATACATGAAAAACATTTGTAATCTCAAACAATATGCAAATGTTAGTTTGTCACTAGAAGAAGGGCTTTTTAATTTCCCTAATATATTAAAATTCACAGTGAACTATCCCAAAAGCTTATTTAGGCATTTTTGAAATTGCCATGTAAACTACATGAATTTCTTAACAGAAATAGGAAAATGCCTATAGGGTCTGTTTGAAAAATTATTTTATTGATTTTTCACTGAGATGAACTACTTAGATATAAATGTCAAAGGATATTTCCACAGAATCTGGAGGACATTTAGATTTATTAATTCATCAAGTCAAGCCTTGCTATATAACCTCTAGGGAGACCAGTATGGTAATCTCTCTTCTTAGGTATGGGAGAAACAGAAGTCATGTCTCTCATGAGTGTCTCTTCTATTGTCATCAAAATAGGAACGTAGAGGACAAGTTGTATGGGCCTCTGGGTTTGTAATTCTACTGCTACTGCAGGGCCTAGTTTGACATGTAGTTTTGGAATCCTTCTCAGCTTAGCTGCAAGTTGCTTTTGGCATAGAGAAACAGATTCACATACAGAATGACTGACAATGCTCCCAAAAGCAATTTGCCAATTTACAGTAGAAATATAAACTTATCTTCACAATAACACCAAGTAATTTGCATTACTTTTCTTTATAGTTCTTAAAGGCTTTTGAATTCATTATCTAATTTTGGAACCTCTTGACTATTGAACAAAATGACTGAATTGATTTTAAAGTGTTTTCTCTATTTACCAGGTGGAAAAATACCTAAAAGTGCAAAGCAAAACAGGAAATTATATCCTAGTTGTCAAAAATAACATACTAGCAACAGTTCCTCATACTTCCCTTCTATCTTTTCTGTGCATATTTGTATTATTGAGATCATAGTGTATATGTCATTTAAATGTTAAGTTTTCATTTTTTTCTGGTTATGATGGAAAAATCTATGCCTTTTGTAGAAACTTTGGGAAAGTTGTGGAAAATAAACAAAAGTCTAAGGCAGAAAATGAAAACTACATATAATCTACTGTAGTTAACCACTGTGAACACTTTGGTGTATTTCCTTCCAGTACTTCTTTTTATTTATTTTTAAAAAAGTAATCGGGATCATACCAAGGCGGAGTGCTAAAAGGGTACAGACACTGTCTTTGCTGGGATCAGGAGCCTCTAGTCTCCAGTCCAGAGGGCTGGAAAAAGCAGATCAGCACTCTTCTTCCTGGACAGGGGTGGCAAGAGTGAATATTTTTCTTTAAAGCTCACTTGTTTCCCTATTCTCGGCTGACTTGTACACTGTTTTTTTTTCTTGTACCAATACCCATCTTTAAGGCCCACCGACACCTGTGCACCTTTCAAATTATCCTTTACGGCTCCTGGGGGCCAGCACTGTGCTCTGTGGCGGTCCCCCGTGCTTATGGAATGTCTCGCGTCCCTGCCGCACCTCCTCGCGCCACGACCTAGAGGGTGGTACGAGGCAGCTGCTTCGGCGCTACGAGGGCCCGTCAAACCTGAATGGCAGAGTCAGAGCCCCCGCCCCGAGGCAGGGTCAGGAACCCCCACCCCCAGAAGCTTCGTGACTCCCTGTGGAAAGGTGGCGACCAGGGACGTCCTTCGTGGCTGCTGAGTCCCCTGCTCCAGGGGGTACGGCTGCTGTCAGAGAGGGAGGTCCTTCCTCACCCCGCCCGAGCGCACTTCCATGGGGCTCCAATTTCCCCCATTCTGCTGTTCTCGGATGGGTTAAGGCTGCTAGGCCCCGGGCTGGCTCTCCGCCTCTCGGGAGATCCCGGCAGGCCTCAGTTGCTGAACGCCGAGGCGATGGCCGGCTCGCAAAGCGAGCTGGGAGAAGTGCGTCCCTTCTCGCTTGCCTTATGCCTGGCGAAGCGGGGACTGCACTACCGTGCAGCCTCCTGAAGGGGGGAACGCTCACGTGCGGCTCTCTGCTTCCCAGTGAGCAGCAGTGGCTCCCAAGAAACAAACGCTAAGACTACCCGGGTCAGTAGGACCTTGTCCTGCGAGGCCAGACAGGGGGCAGGAACGACCTTCCGCAAGAGCTAGGCAGAGGACCCGCCTCTTCCCTCCCCCTCGGTTCACCTGGACGGCCCCGAGCTGGAAGCGCGCGCCAGCTGCTGCCGAACTTCCTCAGCCTCTGACAGCTCGGAGGGAGCACCCCGGGGTGCCCAGTCCAGGCCCAAGGGGCGGGACGGGGCGGGGCGAACGCGCAAGGGGCGGGGCAGGAGCGAGCCGGGACGAGAGGTAGCGCGCTAGCGAAGCCAAGCCGAGCCGAGCCGAGCCGAGCCCAGCCGAGCCGAGCCGAGCCGGGAGGTGCCAGGGAGAGGCAGGCAGAGCCGGGCCGGCCGCCTGCGGCTCAGCGCCGATCGTGAAGCGTCGCCAGGCTCCGCGTACCCCCGCCTCTGCGTAGGCTCCCGCGAAACTTTTATTCTCTGGGGTTCCCCGGGGTGTGTGAAGGAATTGGAGCGCTCGGCCGTCTCCGCGCTCCCCTGCAGCGGCGACCGAGGGGACGTGAATCCCTCGCCCGCCGGGCTCTCGAACCCTGCGCCTCCTCACCTGCTGATCGCTCCTCAGAGCCGTGAGGGCTCACGCCCGGAGGGGAGGCGCGGGCGCCGGCGCCCCCGAACTCTCCCGCTCACTGCGGTGGACCCGCCCGGCACAACTTTAACTTGATTCCTCTCGCTCAACCCGCGGTTGCTGCTGCGGTGGCTGCTGCTGCTGGTGCCGCCGCCGCCGCCACCGCGGCGATTTCACAAAGGGGCTCGAGGAAGAGAGGCGAGGCGGCGCGGGCGGCGGGGACGGGCCTCTGGGCCGCTGAGGCGGGGAGACAAAAGGGAAACTGCCTCTGCTCGCGCTGCCGGTTCGGAGCAGCCCTCTCGTCCGCCTCCCGCGCGGCTCGGTGAGTTTCCTCCCCCAGCCCCGGGCGCTGCTCCGCCTCCCTCCCCGCGGGCTGTCCCCGCAGTGCTCCGGGACCCGGCGAGCCTTCGGGGCGCGCGTCGCTGCTGGTCGTTGGGGCTCTAGCGATAATAAATGATAGAGGATACAATGACTTTGCTGTCTCTGCTGGGTCGCATCATGCGCTACTTCTTGCTGAGACCCGAGACGCTTTTCCTGCTGTGCATCAGCTTGGCGCTTTGGAGTTACTTCTTCCACACCGACGAGGTGAAGACCATCGTCAAGTCCAGCCGGGATGCCGTGAAGATGGTGAAGGGCAAGGTAGCCGAGATCATGCAGAATGATCGACTCGGGGGGCTTGATGTGCTGGAGGCAGAATTTTCCAAGACCTGGGAGTTCAAGAGCCACAACGTGGCCGTGTACTCCATCCAGGGCCGGCGAGACCACATGGAGGACCGGTTCGAAGTTCTCACGGATCTGGCCAACAAGACACACCCGTCCATCTTTGGGATCTTCGACGGGCACGGGGGAGAGGTAGGACTTACCCATGGTGCACGCTCTCTCTCTTTTCCTCTCTCTCTCTTTCTCTGTGTGTGTGTGTAAACAACAGGACAGCGTGTGCGCCGCGGGCTAGGACCTGGGTGCGAGGGGCGTGGTGATGACCTGGTGCCCGGCCAGATAAATGCGGCTCAAGTTAGCAAAAGCACTGCTGGATCCAGATGTCTTGGGGTTGAGGGTGCATTTTAGCGGAGGGAGAGTTATCTACAACATATTTCGTGTCTCTTAATATGAGGTCCCCAAGGCCAGAACCCAGCAAATGACTATGCTGTTTAGCGGGGGAGAATTAATGATATCCCCAGTGAACTCTGGTCCCGGGCCTCAGTGCCCCCGTTCTAGGGTTTGAGGCTGAACTCGGGACAAAGAAGGAAGACAGTATCTTTTACGCTCGGCTGGGGAAAGAGACTAAAGGTATAGAGCAGAGTGGGGTTCCGTGAGAGTTTAAGGAAGCTGTGACACCTTCCCATCGATTTTGCTCTAGGGAGGAATCCTAAGGGCAGCTTTGCACTTCTTCCCAACTTACATCAACTTTACAAGTGCAATTGGGCCACTTGACAGGAGTACCTCGCTGGCAGCCTGTTTTTAGTCGGATTTCAGCACGGGACCGAGATGCCCCTGGCCTTTGCAGAGGTGGCAGTGCCCGGAGAGGAGGCGGTTCCCCGACCTCACCCTTGCGCCCTGGCAGGCGTGGGGGTGTAGACGCCTCTCTGCTTCTAGATTCCTTTGTGGTTCGTCTGGGAGCAAGAGATGGGGCTAGCGGTTGGTTCAGGCCCCTCTTCCACTTTTATGGCACCCGGGTTGTGTGCTGGGGCCCAGGTTTACTGGAGGTCAGGCGATGGTTGGATATGATCCTTGCCTGCTGGCCCAGGTGAAGTGAGTGGTAAATGTGGCTCCAGCGCCAGGCTCCAAAAAGCACCAGGCTAGTCACACCATCTCTCTCAATTAGGCACTTTGTAACGGAGTTTCCTTGGTGCATACTTTGTTTTTTTCTTTTGTCAGCACACTTTTCTTATTATTACTCCTCTTCGTCTATTTCATTCCCCCACCCCCATTCAACTCCCCACCTCAGTTCTCTTCTCTGCCCTCTGTCCTCTGGGTGGGCTGTAGGGAATTACAGGGAGTGTCATTCTCTTTCAAGCATTTGCTTGTTCTTTGGCCTTTGTTTTGGGTGAACATTGAGAAGGCTTTCAATTGAGTATCTTATCTGCATTCTCCACCCACCACTCTGCTGATATTTCTATGATACTTACTGTCTACCTGTCTTGTAGAACCACTTTGCCAAGAATGACAAACTTAGTAGGAAAACGTATTTATTTAGTAGAACTGAAATCAGTTTTTCCTATTTTCCATCCACCCTGACCTTTTTGTGTTTTGTCTGTCAGAATGAGTTTCTCACTGGCTGTAATTTTGGAACCTTTTGGTAATGTGGGGTTCCTCCCACTTTGGTCACAGAGTAGGTGATAGATGTGAAGTTAATTGAGGGAAGAAATGCTGCATACTTGGGTCAAAACATACTTGAATGATAAGGTTGCCAGTATAATGACTGATTTGTTTTCTTGGCTTAAATCAGAATGTCTGTTTTTTCATTTTATGTATCTAGACTCAGTGAGGATAAAGAAAGCTGTGATTTCTTCAATTGTCAATAATTTAATAAGCATATATTATTATATATTTTTATATTAAAAATTATTGGCTGCTGATAATCTGCTTTTGACCTTAGAAAGCAAGGTTTTACTTTTAAAGGTCTGGTTGTAATATTAATGTGGTGAAACTTTGGGTTGCAGTTGTCCAAGTGTGATATATTGGCATGTTTTGAGTTTTCACATGCAAGTGATTTTTACATTTTTTTAAGTTGATATTTTAATACCTGAAAGTTGCAGACCCAAACAGGTTTAAGGTTGAAAAATTTCTAGTACTATCTTGTGGTAAATGTACCATCCAGAAAATGGACATGATAAATGCTTTTATTTTACTAAAAATATTTTACATATACATGGCTTTTCATTACATTTTTTATAATAAATGAAAAGATGATCATTGTTAGCCAAACCATGAAATGCTTTTCATTGTGCCTTACACTAACAAGCATGCTGTTTACAAACTAATTTATATTATTAGTATCTTAAAAAATAGAATAATTGTTCTCTCTGTAACCTCCTACCATGTTTAGCCAGTTCATTCATTTTGGCTTTGCTTTAAGGAAAGATAAGGGAAGTTCTATAAAAGGAGTTATTTAGTTGCTATTGGGAGTGTGATTGTAACAAATGATATTAGGTAATTTCTCTTCTTAGTTTTCTTTATATATCATTCAGAGGAAATCCCACCATCTAATTCTTGTCTTTTGTGTTGTTTAGCTCCTTTAACATTCACCAGAGGAGGGTGCCACTGTTTGATTTTGGTATAGATGACAGTTATCTCCTTCCAGAAAAGAGAAAGCTTTTTCTGAACTTTCTATTATTTTTATATATCCTGTTTCTGGAGTGGTACAGAAGACAAATGAGGAATTTAATTTTATTTCAAAATTAATATATTGATGGCTGGAGAAGTTGTGACCCTATCAAGGCTGCATGGCTAGTTTTCGAGGCCTTCAGTTTGTTGATCTTTATGTTAAGCCACTGAACAAATTGGCTTGAATATATACCCAGATAGATAGCATGCTGCAGATACCAGAGTGAGTGAGACACAACTCTCATCCTCAAAAAGTTTCAGTCTAGTGAGAGAGACAGACTCCTATACCAAAAAATACAATCATAGTGTGCTTAGGATATTATGGGAACACAGAGCAGGGGCTTTTAAAACAGACTGGGAGGTGAGAGGCCCAAGGAAAACATGTTGAACGAATTGTTTACTGCAAGATTAAAAGCATAGGCTTTGACTTGGAATCTGGCTTTGAGTATATGCTCTGCCTTACACTATACTGTGATCTTGGGCAATTTACTTAAGCAGCTTTATCTGGGACTTTCTTATCTAAAAAACAGGGATAATAAAGCATGTAAGATGTACCCTCATCAATTGTATTATACCCTATCTAGAGAAGTTTTTAATGGAGAGAAGGATATGGAAGAAGAAAGTTCAGGAACCAAGAAGTCTCCCGTGTTCGGGCAGCAGTATCCAAGGGACAGAGACTTTACCTGTGGGAGGGCCAACTTTGGTCACTAGAAAGATGTATATTGGTCAGGGATAATTTATTAGGTATCCCCCAAACTCTCTCTCTCTTTTTGTTCTAATTTCTGGTGAACTTCCGATTACTAATTCAGAATTCTAGGTATGTGGACATTGAGAAAACAGCATCTTGGCTTCAGGGGCAAATTTTCTTATTAGTGAAAAGGAATATTCTCTATGATTAATTAATAAATTGGTATTTTGAGTTATAATTCAGCCTCTTATGAGTTTGATTAGCGTGGATTTGTTCTCTTGAGCTTATTCAACTGTAGATTCTTTGAAAAAGATGTCTTTGGGCTTATTATACTGAGGAACAGACTCTGGATGGCTGTGATTTCTTCTAGATGGATGAGGTCTTAAAAGGCCTTATCTCAGCCTTATAGGCCGGCTTCCTCACTTGATCCTCTTGGGCCTTTGAGGCATCCAAACCAAAATACTATCAGAGGACGGTTGACTGTGTATGTATGTGTCTAAACCTATGGCAGCGATTGTTTTGTTGTATAAGATTTAAACAAAAAGTTAAAAAATGTTCAGATTATATCAATTGATGTGCAGAGGATGTTATTTTAAAGTTCAAAAATAATTTTTATCTAGGAAAATAGTTATTTTTGTGCTTTTAATGTGGTATTTTTGTTTCTGTTTTTATTTTTATTTTACTTTTTGTACTATCTAGAAGAAATAGCACTAATCTTTTGAGGAAGCTTTATCAGTGTTCATGGCTGAAACCTATCTAGAAGAATGGCTTGTCATATGTTCCATATGCATTTGGGCATCACTGTATTAAAGGTCTTATATATCTTGACAGTTGACACACAGGTTGGCCAATGGTTAAAGCTTGAAGTTCTACATTTTGCATCAGAGCAAAGCCATACTGCTAATGCTTGTCAGAGGCTGCAGTTTTGAGGCACAGCACTTTTCAGGAGCTCAGAAAAGAAACTGCTAGTTTCTTGCCTGAAACTAGCAGGTTGCCTGAAGGATATATATATAGTTTGGTTCTTTAGATCAGTGGTTCTTAACTTTTTTTGAGTCATGCTTCCCTTTGAGAATGTTATGAAACTACAGTCATATTCCCTGGAAAAATGGACATGCACATCAAATTGTTTATAATTTCAAAGACAAGTAGATGCATGAAGCCTCTGGATTTCAGGTTAGTGTAGACAGAATAAAATCTGTTTCTGATAAATCTAGATCTGCAAGGAAGATCTACTTGAACTCCTTCCTTTGCCCTCCTGGCTTCCTCTCCATCATTTGCTTTTATTGACTTGTGCGCTATCATTTGCCTGTGAGGGTTGTTTTGAGGAATAGTCTTCCAAAGCTCTCTGAGAAATCAACTGCAAGGGAGTTGTTGAGGACATAATTTGTTACATTATTTGGTATCATCTTAATGAGGACCAAGGGAGAAATAGTACTCAAATACCTTTTTGTTTTTATCTTAAGGATGCTGATAATGAACTGATTTAGTCATTGTGTGTTGTTGGCTACTGTAAGTATTAGGAGCCAAAACTCTGACCTACCACTAGCAAATGTGCAGTTATAGAATATATTCCTTTGGTACATGAACCTTACTCTCAGGACAGCGTATCTTTCCTACATCCAATTTTCCTTTATCCTATTTTTCTTTCTTCTCTTAGGTCATTTTATCTTGTTGTATTATATGTATTTATGTAAGTTTCATTGGGTCCTTTTGAAATAAGATATTGTTCTGACTAAATAAATTATGAGTGGCACAGTAAATGATCTGCTTTTTAGACATTACAGCTGCTGTTAGTAAATGTTTGACTTCCACATTATGATGTACAAGAGGCTTAGGGATTTAGTGTGAACAAATGCCTTATGGTTTAAGAGAAAATATAGATTATTTTGGTTTAAAATGGCATATCAAAATTTCTGCAAATTTTTTTTTCCATGAACCCCCTTCTCCTATGTCTGTGTATAGGAACCTCTTTTTTTTTTTTGAGACAGAGTCTCACTTTGTTGCCCAGACTAGAGTGAGTGCCATGGCGTCAGCCTAGCTCACAGCAACCTCAAACTCCTGGGCTCAAGCAATCCTGCTGCCTCAGCCTCCCGAGTAGCTGGGACCACAGGCATGCACCACCATGCCCGGCTAATTTTTTCTATATATATTAGTTGGCCAATTAATTTCTTTCTATTTATAGTAGAGACAGGATCTCGCTCTTGCTCAGAGCTGGTTTCAAACTCCTGACCTCTAGCAATCTGCCCGCCTCGGCCTCCCAGAGTGCTAGGATTACAGGCGTGATCCACGGCGCCTGGCCGGAACTTCTTTATTGGTGAATGTAGGAGCCTGACTGTGGACCTTGGTGCATCTTCTTAACAGGTTAAGAAATTCGGTTGAATTAAGGCAACATTTTCTGTATAGTCTGCCACATATGGAAAACAGCATTATGCTCTATGTGGTGTCCAAAAATGAATTAGCACATTCTCTGCCCTCAGGGAGCATTCTTTCTACTTGGAGAAATGAGCTTTTTTAAAAATAGCAAAGCTACAAGATTCATACCACCTAGAAGTGTGTGATGACCTGACTGACGGAGCTTGGGGAATCTTGTGTCATTTTGAAAAGGAACTTGATTATATCCTAGCATTTCAGTAGACAAATACTGGTTGGAGGGAGGAGGAGAAGATGACATTGCAAGTGAAGGAAAAAATATGGAAATGATACAAAGGAAGTAAAATGCAGGCACCATTGGAAGACAGGCGAGCAGTCCCATCTGTCAGGTACAGGCTTTCCCCAACAGTAGTCATTCTAGAAGCCCATTCATTATTTTTTTCCATATTTGAGTACCCTCTGTGTTTTGATATATTTAATGATTGTTTTTGGATTAACTTTTTTTTCTGTTGGAAAGATTAACTATTTTTTAAAGTTAAGTATATTTATTTGAAAAAGAAACTTCATATCAACACTGTGATTGAAAAACCCATGAAATGAAATTTTTGGCCTTTAACTTGCAGTCTCCATCTTGATTGAATAGAATGATTCTAAAAAGGTTTCTCTACTAGTTTCTGGTTGCCTCTAGAGTCCCTGAGACCCCTTCATCTTGCTTTTTATGAGCAAAAATGTTACATTTAAAATTTATTTGTTGGCTATAATTTGGAGCAAGGCAGGCTGCTTGCTCCCTTTGCAGTGGGGTGCCTCCAGTGATGCTGCTCTTTGAAGAGCTCTGGTTTGGAGTATCTCTTTCCACTGTGACTCATGTGACAGAGAAGATTTTATGTGTAACATGCCTCCATGGGAAACCCAGAGTTATGGGCACTCCCAATGTTGCAGTGTAAATTCCATCCCCATTTTTAATGCTGGTATGTGGGAAGACATTAAAGAAATAAACCTGAATTTTTTGTAGCTTAGTTTTATAAAGTAAATAATCCACAAGCTTTGGTACTTGAACCATTATTAGTCACAGTTGTGACTTACTTACAATGACAAAATATGCCAACATGCAGGGACCCACAGTTGAGGAGCTTTGGCTTGGGTTTGGGGTATACACAGTTAAGGAGAGTAGAGAAGCTGCTAGAACTATTGTTAGCACTGTTATTGAAAGCCACAACAAGGAGCCTGGGCTGTGTTCTGTAGATACTGGAGAACCACTGTGTATTTTTGAGCAAAGGAGTAGCATAAAATCCATGCTTTTGTAATCCTGTTCCTCAAATCTATATAGAGGATTGATTAGAACCAACAAGATAGAATGGTGAGAGAGGAGGGTCATTTGGGAAGCCTGGGCCAAAGCAGTGAAGATGAAACCCAGAGGTAAGGGGCATTGTTCAAAGAGAGGGTGAGGATGGAGTGGATACCCCCTGAGGTGGTAAGACTGCTGTTGGGGTTCCCATAATTTTGTTACCATTTAAATAATTCTACTTAATAGAAATCAAAATAAGTCTGTACCAAGTTTAATATTTAAAAATAAATTAAATTTAAAATTATAAAAGTAATGTGACAACATTATAGAATAGAAAAGAAAAAAGCATTCACTCTAAATCATATTACCCTATTACATCCACTGTTATGATTTTGGTGTGTTACTTGCTGATCTTTTTTACATGCATTTCAAATATAATTTTAAATCTTGTTATTTTTACTTTACATAATCCTATTAACATACTATCATTTTGCTCTGTAATTCTTTGTATTTTATTTTGTTTATTTAAATTCTTTATATTTTTATTTCTCATATATTTTTAGGGATAGAGTAATAATTTATTAAATGGATATTTGATAAATTACCCAATTGCCTAATTTACCCTAAATTACCCAATTGCCAAATTTACCCAATTTGATAAATTACCCAATATGTATTACAATAATATTGTAATACATATTTTTGTGCATCTACTATAGAATGAATTATTTCTTTAGACTAAATTTCCAGAAGTGGGATTTCTGGATCAAAGGAGAAATAAACCACCATTATTATTAGTAATAATAATAATGCCTCACATTTATTGAGTGTGTATAATATGCCAGGCAGTGTTTACAGTCCTTTATATATGTTATCTAATTTTAATTTTCATAAGAGTGTATGAGGTAGGTACTATATTACCCTCATTTTATAGATGTAGAAATTAAGGCACTGAGAGGTTAAGTAATTTGCCCCTGGTCTCACACAGCTTATAAAGTAGTGAAATTAGAATTTGAAACTGAGATTCAGACTTACTTCTACCTGTCTCCAAAGCCTGTGTTATCAATTTTTGGTTGAAGCTCTACAAATCTCCTAATTTGGGCTATACAGTGCTGATAGCATTGTTATGTGGACATTGCCTGGTCTTCTCATGTTGCTTGGTAGGACTTTAGGTTTCTTATATGACTGGTGGTGTGACTTTGTACAGGTGGTGGTACCAGTTCTTGAAAATTCTGTGCTGCAAACCATGGTAGATAGATCTTATAATTATCAGGAAAGACCTAGAGTTGAAAAAGATTGAGGTCAGAAGTTAGAGCAGATGATGCCTCACATTTAAACAGCCATTCTCATCTTCCTCCCATTCCCTACCTTTGCTAGTAGAATATCTGTCCACTACAGAGAATCTCTGACATTTTTGCCTGTTGGCTCATGAAAGGCTTGCATGGAAGGTTATAGTGGAATTAGCATAGCCTGTCATAATAAACAAAAATGATTTATGTTTTCTTTTATAGTACCAAAGGCTTGACCTTAGGATAAGTATGTAGGGGTATGTATGTATTTTTATAATTTATACTGAAGTGCTGACAATTTTCTTTTCATTTTGATGACCAAAATAATTTCTTATTACATATATAATTGTTAATTTTAAACAGCAAAATATCATTTTATTGTTTGTTTATAATACTGAGTTGGTATACTTAGTTTGAGTAGATGCTAGTCCTGTATTTCCATTCCAGAAGGCTACTTAATACATTATTTTCTTAGCCAACCTTAAGTCAAATGAAGCTTTAGTAATAGTCAGTTACAGTCTGTTTTTTTAATAAATCTTCAAAGGCAAACATTAAGGAAAGCTATCCTTTTCAAAATAGTGCATGGAATGATAATCCCTTTTATGTCTTTCTTTAATAGTTATAGGTTCTTCTTTGAAAAGTACAAAGCATTCTTAGTAAATATTCATGTAGTTAAAAATCATTCATACTGATAAACTGATACCTTTTCAATAAAGTTGAAGTCTGTGCTATGAAAAGTTGTGCTTAAAAATTGACGATGTAATACTTCTGAAAAACTACAAGACTTGATCTCTTCAATCTACAAGACTTGATCTCTCTGGAGATATTCTTTTCTCCCTCTCTCTCTCTCTGATTCCTAAGAATAGGCCCAATTTAATGGAAACTTAGCTGCCTCCAACTTTTCTAGAATGAGGGATGAGTTTGGTAGTTGAGTCTGTTCAGAATGAGACTTAACCTACTTTTGCCCATTCCTAGAAGAGAGGGAGTTCCTGTCTGCTACTGGGTTTGGGGCTGCTGAAGGCAAGTTTGGGACCATTGCATACAATAGTGCAAGATGTACCCTGTGCAGAAATACCAGGTAGAAAGACATCATTTTATAATGTGTGCAAAAGAACTGTCTGCTCTCTAAGCTAAGCATCTGTGGGTCTATAATAACATGGAAACTTTTCTAGTTTGTACACAAGTAAGAGGCTGTATTTCTGAGACTCACAGTCTTTTTACCATACCATCCATCATTATTGCCCTCCTTGTCCTGCTCTTGTGTGAGTATCTGACAAATGATCTATATGTTTTTAGTTGCTAACTCAAAGACCAGTTATCCATAGCACAACATGTCAGCAAGCCTTGTGACTTCCCTGGAGAAGTGAACATTTATTTGCATTTGTTTTTCAACATTAATGTTTTAAGTTTTGGTCATTATAATATAAATGTGAGTGGGGATTTAATGCCCTGTAGCAATAAATCTTAAATATTTCAAATTGTATTCTTAATAGAAGAGTTTTATTTGGCACTGTTCTTGGACAGCAAAGTTTTAAATCTAAAACATGTTTTGTTTTTTAATTTTATTCTCTTAGTTATGGAATTGCCAGAGAGCAGAAAGTGTTTTATTGTGATAAGTATATACCATTAAAAAAAATCTAGTAACTGCTTTCATTTATCTTTTTAATTAAATAAGTTAACATTCAATTAAATTAGTCACTGGACATTTTCTGGCCAAATAAGTCTCTTATTGATGCTATCAGGATTTTATGGAAATTGAGACATATAGCATCTATGATCATACTGTTTATCTTTTTGCTGCTTAGAATAATGAATTAAATTTTCTATAACAACTGGTTTACATAGGTATATGATAAATATGACTATTCCAGAGTTTGGTATTCAGAAGTTTTTACTTCTCTTATTTTAGCACTTAGATGTTTTTCTAAATTTCTAGTATGAAAGAAGATAAATTTTCTCCCTAGATAGGTCTGGCAGGGATTTTTGAATTGTCACATAATCCAAATGTAGTGTGTAAGGCTTTGTAGCTAGGTGAAATATCTATT
>VSMD01044551.1:0-30154 GCA_008750895.1 Mirza zaza
GAGGATGCGGAGAGACAGGAACACTCCTACACTGCTGGTGGGACTGCAAATTAGTGCAATCTTTGTGGAAAAGAATTTGGAGATACCTCAAACAGCTAGAAATAGAAATTCCATTCAACCCTGCAATAGCATTGTTGGGCATCTACCCAAAAGAGCATAAGACATTCTATTATAAAGACATCTGCACCCGAATGTTTATAGCAGCACAATTCACTATTGCACGGTCATGGAAACAACCCAAGAGCCCATCAATTCATGAGTGGATAATTAAAATGTGGTATATCCTCACAATGGAATATTACTCAATCCTAAGAAATGATGGTGAGCTAGCACCGTTTATGCTATCCTGGATTAAGTTTAAGCCCATTATCCAAAGTGAGGCGACACAAGACATGGAAAATGGGCCCTACATCTACTCGACATCAAATTGGTACTGACTGATTAAAACTATGGTTTTCAAATGGTGGCAATGCTCACCAGAGATTTGGGGGGGTGGAGGACCCAATCTTAGGGAAGTGGTGAGTATTTTGGAGTGGAAGGGCATAACTCTGACCCTTCTTAGGGAGAGGCAAAGATATACAATGTAACCAAAATGTCAAAAAATAAAACAACTTTTTATCGGGTGGTGGGCAGGTGGAAGGGGGGAGGAGG
The DNA here is from genome assembly GCA_008750895.1 of Mirza zaza. Lineage (NCBI taxonomy): Eukaryota > Metazoa > Chordata > Mammalia > Primates > Cheirogaleidae > Mirza > Mirza zaza. The sequence continues at coordinate 652 of VSMD01044551.1, forward strand.
GAAGGGGTTTATGCTTCCATAACATGTGTGATGCACACCACCGGGTGATTGGCTATATCGGGGGGAGGGAGGGGGAACAGGGGCAATATTTGTAACCCTAACAATATTTGTACCTCCATAATATGATGAAATAAATAAAAAAAATACTTTATTGCCAAAAAAATGCTAACAATCATGCAAAAATAAAATAAAATAAAATATTTAAGAATGTAAAAAAATTTTTTTTCTGCCTTCTTTGGAATCAACCATGTAGTTTTTATTTTTCTATTTTATATTTATTATTATCTTATTAGTTATGTTTCATGTTTTGGTATTTTTTAAATGATTCTCTCTGGTTTACAAAATGTCTATCTTTATACCATATCACTTTATAAAAGTATACTTATATTACCCCACCTCCTTCCTTTGCAGTATTATGGTCATACATTCTATCTCTATGTATCTTAAAGCCCCTATATTGTTATTATTTCTGCTTTAAACACTAAATTATCTTTTAATGAGTTTTAAAACAATTCAGGTAGGAGGCTTTTATATTTACCCTCTTATTACTATTTCCAGTGCCTTTCTTCTTTGATTTGACTCCAAATTTCTGTATAATATCATTTTCCTTCTGTCTGAAAAACTTCCTTCAATGTGTTTTTACTGTTCATGTCTGCTGACAATAGATCCTCCCAGGTATTCTTAGTCTGGAAAAGTCCTTATTTTATTTCATTTCAAAAGCTATGTTTGCTGGGTATAGAATTCTAGGTCTACATTTTTTTTCTTTCAGTACTTTACCTGAGCTGCTCCATTATCTTCTGACTTGCATGGTTACTTAAAGGAAGTTTGACATCATTGCTGTCATAGATTATCATCTATATATAATATGCTTTTTCTCTCTGGCTGTTTTTAAAATTTTCTCTTTATCACTGGTTTACAGAAATTTGAGTACGATGTGCTTTAGCATGGCTTACTTCATATGTATTGCTTCAGCAGACTGTGAATCTATAGTTTCAAACAAATATGGAACAAAAGTCTTAGCATTATTTTTCCAAATATTTTTTCTGTCCTCTATTTTTTCTTCACTCTTTCTCATAATCTAATAAACATACATTAGGACCTTTCATATTATTCTACAACTTATAGATACTTGTGCTTTTTTCTTTAATTTTTTTTTCTTTCTAAGCTTCACTTTAGATTTTTTTTCTTTGATGTTTTCAAGTGTATACTCTCCTGCAGTGTGTAATCTACTGTTAATCCCATTTAGTATATTTTTGGTTTTGGATCTTGTATTTTTCATCTCTAGAAGTTTTATTTGGACCTTTTATGCATCTTCCATTTCTCTTCTTCTCATTTTGAAGTTTTCTTCTATGTCTGAAATATAGATTCTATTTATGATAGATCTTTGTAAGTTCTTATCTGCTAATTCTATCTCTCTGTCAATTCTCAGACTCTTTATGCTAGCTATTTTCCTGCTTCTTTGAATGTCTAGAAATCTTTCATTGAATAGTTAGCACTGTGAATTTTATGTTACTGGTACTGGATTTTGTTGTATTTGTTTAAGACTTGTTGATCTTTGTTCTGAAATTTAAGTTAAGCTATTTGAAATCATTTTGATCATGAAATCAAATTTGTGATTTTGATCATTAAATCAAATCATGAAATCAAATGTGATCACTTTTAAGCCTTTTTAGAGTCCAGAGCAGCTGTTAGTCCAGGGAGAATTTTACTCCACTATTGAGGAAATACCCTTCTGGTGAGTCTACATGATGAAATCTATATTAATAAGGTTTTTATACTCGTGAAATAAAAACTATTTTTAGCCCTATGTGAGCTCTGGCTTTATTCCACCACTTCTTTCTAATTTTTGTCTCCCCAAACTTGAGTAGTTCCTCCCATGCATGCACTGATACTCAGAAAAAGACTCAAAGGAACCCCTCGGCAGGGCTCTAGGACTGTTTCACTAGGCATCTATTTTCTGGCCCCAAATTCTAACCACCTTGTCCTCTGAAAATTCCCAACTCTGACTGTTCAACTCAGCAAAGATGTTGGGCTCTGTTGGGATTCTGCTTTCTAGCACTATGAACTGAAAACTCCCTTCAAGCAGTAAAGAGGATCAATCATAAAGCTCACCTCATTTGTTTTACTCCTTTCCAGTATCACTGATCTGTGTTGCTTGTTTTCTAAACTATGTAAATTTTTGTTTTATATATTTTTCTTGTTTTCCCTTTGTTTAAGGTGGGCTGGTAAATATGGCCACTGTTACTGCTTCATGCCAAAAGTAGAAGTCTCCATGTGTTTATTTTTAACATAAGGGAAATTGCAACAGCAACTGCTAATAATAACTAGAAAAGTATACATCTGCATTCAGATATATTTAATACAAACACAAGAGTATTAATTTAAGATTCAGTTCATACCGTTTTATGTATAATCTGATACAAATACATAGGTTGATATATCTCAGGCCAAAGTTGGCTAAGAGACACTGGAAGAAGGAAGAGATTGAAATTTATCTAATGGTTCTTTTGCTTCTGTTTGTTAACGTTATGATGCCAAACTGTAAGTTGTAACAACTTAGTTAAAATCAGCATATTATCCAAGATGTCACTTCTAATTTTATTTACCATTTCCTTTAAAAAAATCCCCACTCATTGAGGTGATAACCTATGTTCAGAGCAGTATGTTAGCTGCTGGGAGAACACAAGGAAAAAGTTAAACATAATCTCACCCACAAGAAACTTAGGGTATGATGTGATTCTAATATAAAACAGAATAAAATAAGTTCTATGACTGAAATAGGTGGAAATTGCCATGAGCATACTAAAAAAGGAATGATTACTCTGACTTGGAGAAAGAATAGCTAACATTTATTGCATATTTTCTGTGGCTAGACATCTGGAGTGCCTCACATGTATTATTACCTTTAATCCTCAAATATACTCTATGAAGTAGATGCTATTAATATCTCCATATTACTCATAGAACACTGAGAACACAAAGGGTAAGTTTCCCCAAATCACAGATTCAATAAATGGTACATTCAGAATTTGAACTCAGATAAGCTGATTCTAGAGCTTGATTCTAGAGCCATTAATTATGATAGAAATAATCCACAAATATTACAGTTGAGATGAGCCATGAATGATAAGTTTGGTTTGTGTACATGGAAAACATAATATTTCAGGCATAAGGAATCTCATGAACAACAACAACAAAAATACTGATGTAGCAAATGTGTAGAATTACATGACTGAAGCTCAAGCAACAAGAATATTGTGGGAGTGACGGTGGAAAGATAGGTATCGTGGTAATCCTCAAATACCACACAAAATAAAATTAATCTTCTTGTCAGTTTGTAATTATGCATTTACTTAGGTATTAATTTTTGTGCCAAAAGTAATGACTTCATAAGCTTCAAAAATTTCTAACCATACCCTGATGCTCAAACAAACAGAAAAGAGCACATGTTATGTAAAAATGTTTTAGTATTGTTTGCTCAGGTTATGCTAGAGTAGAAAACTAAAAATCATGACATTTTCCAGTGCCAGGCAACTTCAGTGAGTGTACAACAAAGGATATAGAGATAGTAAAGCTATCTGACTCCACCTAAGTGAGATAATATACAAAAATCAAGGTAATTATAAACAAAGAAAACTTCCTGAGTCTGTTAAACAATAAATCATAAATAATTTATTATACTTGGAATTGAATGGTACTTTTTACTTTAAGTAAGTTTGTAATTTTTACTCTGTGATTTAAATTTCTTTTTCCTTATCTTCCAATTGGGGAAGCATATTGCCCCATGTTTGTATCCTTTTATTCAATGAGAAGTAGATACAGACAATTCTGATATTGAAGTAAGACAAAAGAGTTTTATTTCAGAGTGACTTTCATTTTTCCCATGAAGATCACTTCTAATAATGATAATAATTAATAGTGTTTGAATGGTACTTCATGAGTTATATTCAAAAGTACTTATTTCTTATTTAATTCTTAGAAAGAATCTGTAAATCCCCATTTTATAGGTCACAAGAGGGCTGACATGACTTATTTCATTTTTCTTAGCTGGCACATAGCAAGGATGGAACACAAAGACAGAAATTCTGACTTCATATTCTGTTCTCTCTCTCACTCTCTCTGTACATTATATATCATATCATATCATAATCTTTCTTCACTGCATCTCCAACAAAAGATAATATACAAATTTTTAAAATAAAACTTTTGAGATAACAAAATCTGGCAACGCACAGAACAGAGAGTTTTAATTTCTGCCAGTTGTTTTGCAATAAGGAGACAGTCAAACATGTAGTCCGGAAGACAGTCCAAGGCCTGAAACTTGATGGAAAATGTCCTTTGGCTGCATATGACATGAACATCATGAAAAGCAACTGATATAAGCATTGGGAATGTGAGGGTGCTAATGGATAAGTTATTCCTGCACCCACTAGATGACTATGATATGAAAAGTCAATGTATTCCCCCGGCCATGATCAAATCCTGCCATTCAAGAAGCATATTGTTTATTTATTTACTTATCTACCAGAAAACATTACTTAGTACCTATTATGGGCAAATCTTGGAATAGGCACTGGTAAGAAAAAAAAGTATAGAAAATAATTCCCTTTCCACAAGAAAGTTATAAACTGGTAGAAAAGTGAAAAATTGAGCACAGGAAATTGCCACGCCAGATGATATGTCACCCACATGACAGGAATGGCACAAGATAAACACAGAGGGAAGACTAACCTCTTCTGGCTGACATAATTAGACAAGGCACAGTGAAACTGGCAGTCTTCTGCTATGCTTTGAGAGATGGATAAGACAGAAATGGCAGGAGTAGGTGGAGTGTATGTGCTAGAACAAAGATAAAATATAAAGTGTGGTCCAGGGAGAACATGGTGGTCCTCTTCAAATTAGGAAGCAGAAATCAGACCTCAAGACTGCTACAGTATCTGAAACTTCTAGGGATAAGTATCAGAGAGGAGAGAACTACACAGAGGCAGGCTTCACATGTTTGTAAGTCCTTGGGCCAAGGAGTGTGCTGTATATTTGCAAAAACTGATTCACTGAAGCCTAGAAGAGGAAAGTAACTACAAGATTAAAGAAAAAACTAGAGATACTAGAGGTTGCACTGTGTAGGAGTGTGATAACAGAGTTCAGGCAAAGCAAGAGTATAAAGACCCCAAAAAGCCCATGTCTTGGGGAATAGGGCCAGAGTCGAAAATGGGCTACTTTGGATCCATCTCAATAAAACCTAAACCTCAATATAATCAGACAGAGCTACCAGAATATTAAATGCTTTCTAGAACATTATTTAACAATCATCTATAATGTCTAGCGAATAATCCAAAACCACAAGACATGAGAAAAATATAAAAATGTAACCCATAATCAAGAAAAAAAGCATTTACTAAAAACAGATTCTGAAATGAACCAGAAATTGGAATTAGCAGACAAGGAGTTTATAGCAATTATTATATTTATATTCACAGACATAAAGAAAAGATGGACAGGCTGGGTGTGGTGGCTCACGCCTGTAATCCTAGCACTCTGGGAGGCCGAGACGGGCAGATAGCTCAAGGTTAGGAGTTGGAAACCAGCCTGAGCAAGAGCAAGACCCTGTCTCTACTAAAATAGAAAGAAATTAATCGACCAACTAAAAATATATAGAAAAAATTAGCCGGGCATGGTGGCGCATGCCTGTAGTCCCAGTTACTCAGGAGGCTGAGGCAGTAGGATCACTTGAGCTCAGAAGTTTGAGGTTGCTGTGAGCTAAGCTGATGCCATGGCACTCACTCTAGCCTGGGCAACAAAGTAAGACTGTGTCTCAAAAATAAATAAATAAATAAAAATAAAGAAAAGATGGACATAATGAGTAAAATGATGGAGAATTTTGGTGTAAAAATGGAAATTATTTGAAATTAAAATTCTAGACATGAAAAAAATCACATTTGAAAAAAATTTTGAGGTGCTAAACAACTATTTGAGACAAAAGAGAGATCCAGCTTAATTAGGGAGAGAGTCATAGAAATTATCCAATCAGAAAAAAATGATAAATAAAAGATAGAAAAAAATATAAATATAAAGAGAGCATCTGTAACTTGTGGTACATTTAAAGCAATCTAATGTATGTTTATATAGAGCTTAAAGTTCCAGAGGAAGAAGAGAAATAATAATTAGGAAAATTTTTTGAAGAAATAATCATTGAAATTTTCCAACATTTAGTGATTCCACCAGCCTCTGGATCCAAAAAGTTCAGCAAATTCTAATTGGGTTAAATACAAAGGAAACCACACATAGTATGTTGTGTCAGAAGTCCCCAAGATCACCTTCAGGCTTGATGAGTTGCTGGAAAAAACTCATAAGACTTACAAAAGCTGACCTGCTTACATTATGGTTTATTACATAGAAAAGATACATACTAAAATCAGCAAAGGGAGGAAGCACATAGGGAAAAGTCTAGGAGAAGCACAGCACACACTTCCATGTGTCCTCTCCCAATGGCATCACACATTTACTCTCCCTCCCCAGCCATAATGTGTGACAACACAAGCAAAGCATTGCCAGCCGAGGACACCTGTCAAGCCTTGGTGTCTAGGATTTTTATGAGGAGTCAGCCATGTGGCAATGTAGCATCTGCATGACTGACTTCGGTTACTCAGACTCTAGGCCCCAGACTAAAAACAGGCATTCACCGCAAATCACATTGTTAGCACAAATTATTAGATCAAAGTGTACCTCATGGCCCGTGTCTTAATCTGATCTATTCTTGGAGTCAGGGCAGTCAGAATGCATCATCGTAAGTTGCACGTGTGCTCAGAGAACTTTTATAAATCTGGATGCTTAAGATCTCCATAAGTGTGGCCCATGAGCCTCAGGAACTAGGGTGAAGGGACATTGACCCATAGCTACTTCAGCCTTTACATGTAATAAAATAGTCAAGAGGCCCTTGTGTCAGAGTACAAGCCTTTCTGGATGCTGGCTCCTAACATTATCCACCATTTGTTGAGCCATCCTAACCTACTCTGCTAAAACCTCATCTTTCCAGGCTGACTCCCATCTCTTGCCTTCCTCCTGGAAGAGAATTTTCTCTAATTGTTGATTCTCGTTTATGAACCTTTTTCCTCTAAAAGGTGATTCCTCATTAAAAGTGAATCCAACCAGCTTGTCTCACAATGTCTCACCTATCTTCTTAGAGTCTTTTTCTTTCTTGTGGGCCAATGTTGTTTAATCCACCATACATGTGGTTGAGTTAGGATACATGTGCTACCCAACAAATGTTGGATTCTTCATACTAGGGTTAGATGAGTGGTAGTCATGCCTGGATATAGTTTTGTCTGAATATGCCATAAGATCTCCCACAACCTTCCTTGTCTCAATATACAGCTATTTCCCTGGGGCATTAAGACTCAAAATGTAAAGCCTACTACTTCATTCTCTTCATAAATCCGTCACCTTCTCTTATTCTGTTTAATAGTTTTCTTCCCGCAAAAACAAGGATGATATGTATTCATACATGGCACACTGTAGCACATTGAACATGCAGTTGCTATATTTTGTTTATTATAACCATGGACCTTTCTAAACATTTGGTTATCAAGGTTTATAGCTACATAGCATTCAGTCCACTGGAAGTTGTAGATCACATGGTTTAATGATCCGGTATGGAGTAATTCCTAATAATTTCTCCCTAAATGGTCTCCTTTGTAACTGGAAAAATAAGAGTCAAGGATATTGACAAATTATTAGAATTCCATTTAGCCAGCAGCAATTGGCCTACTTCATCATCATATCATATGACCAAAAAGTCTCCCAGAGCAATACCCTTCAGGTTTGCAGGCTTCCATTCCATCTTGTCAAGGTTCTGAAAGCAGGGGTAGTCTTGACAACTATATGAATTCAGCGTTTTGAGTGTCTGACATAACTGTGCTAAGAGACATTCTTTTTGCCTAGAGCTTCTCTCAAGGTACCAATATAATATTAGAGTCTCTCAAGCATAATCCATTTATTTATTCCTCTGCCTTGGCTGCTATGTTTTCTTCTCTCAGTTTGTCATAGATGTTAACTCAAACATTTCCACAATTGGAAGAAACATTAGGGTTAGATATTTGCTGGTTGAGATTGCTGGCAGCAATTCCAGTCTAGCAAGCGTCTCCTCTCATCTCAGTCCATTCCCATTCATAGGGTGCCATTACATACGTACAGAAGTAGTGGACTCTCTTGACCACTAGGCAATGCAGTTCCATTCACTGTCAACCCCAATTTTCCCAGATGGGGTGAAGGCACAATTCATTTCATCAGACCCTTAGGAATTCTACCAGAGATGTTTAAAGATGTAGTTATAGTTTCTGGCTTAGGGATTATCCCTGTGTCTGACTTTGACAGTTGCAGCCCTGGTCCTATAATCACTGTAGCAGGTAGGAAGAAAGTTGAGGGGATGTATTGTCATACTAGCATCCCCCACCATCATCTATTTTTCATATTTCCAACAAAAGTGGAGAAATCTATCCACTGGCTCCCCTCATGTTGAGTGTGAACACACACTTGCTAAGTTTTGTAAGCAAGACTTTCATGCTCTTATCTCCTCCTATTTTAGACCCAAAAAAAGTTTCAATTGTCTTTTCCAATTTTCTATCAAATCACTACCCTGATAATGACATACAATATGATATGCCCATGTGATGTGATATCTCTTTGTCCATAAGTATACACTATGGGTTACGAAGTGTGTCCCTTGGTCTGAAGTAATATGCCTCAGCAATCCAAATCGCTACAGTATCTTTTGTGCCTGTTCTTTTATAGTGTTTTGAGTATTTGCATCTATCACCCAGTCCAGAATGTCTATTCCTTTCAGAACTCCTTATATCCTCCTGGATCTACTGGCAGTGGTCCAATGTCATCTACTTGCCTGCTATATGCAGAGCCTTCCGCCTAGGAATCTGCTCTAGAGCCACCCATAGTCTTTGCCTCCCTTCTTGTCATACAGGACAGCTCTCATAGGCATTTTGTGCCTCAAGCAATGTGAGAGGAATGTGCCAACAATCAGCCCATCTCTACAGTTCTGCAGCTCCTCCATGTCCATGCATCCCATGGACCAAGGTAGCCACCTCAAGAAAGGTCACCAGGATGTCTACTTGCAGCTTCTAATCATCTTCTAATCCCGTGAAGGAGGACTGATGGGCATTGACATGTCCTCCTTTAATTCACTGCTTAAATTCCCCCAGTGATTTCCATAGAGCCATGTCCCATATGGCATCTGTTTAATTGTCCAGTGTTTTTCCATGTTTCCATGAGTCAGGGACATTTTAGCAGAATTTCCAAGGATTCTGATACAAAATAAACAGAAATGTGGGCAATGATAATGCAAAGCTCTGAATAGTTAGTTTACCAACAGCCCTAAAGTAAAACTTTCAATACTGGATCATGCAGTATATTTTGTGGATAAGCCTTCAGGCAAACAATGCAGCCTGACACCTGATAACTGAAAACAGGGCATAGCTCTTCACTTTGAGTGTTTAGCTGACTGTATGGCAAAGGCAGTGTTTGACAAAGTGCCCAAGTTGCAGCTAACAAACACATTCTTCTTAATGGTAATTATAGCATCTTTAATTAATCAAATTCAAGCATAAAAAGATAGTCTAACCTCAATTATCTGGAACACGACCAAACTATAGTAATAATGAGTCATATCTTCTCATAAACCACACATTTTAAAAACTAAAATTTTCGAAATTTTGAGAGAATTCTTCCTATGTTTTTTCTGAGAAGGAATAATACTCTTATTTTACACAAAATTCTAACCCAGCCCATGGCAGACTAAACATAATAAACTATAAGGAGCAATAAGACCAATAATAGCTGATACTCACTGGAGAAAAATAGTAGTTTAGAGCCTGAGTGAAGAACTCAGTAAAATAATTATAAAAAAGAAAAATTTAAGAATTTAAAAAAACCCAAAATATGGTAATGTTTATTAAAGAACTAAATCACTTTGCACTTAAAGAAAATGCTGAAATACAAAAAGGAGTAAAAATGATGCTTTAATATTTCAGTTCAAAAAATTAAGATCAAGTGTAATGCATTTTAGAAAATAAATAATGTGTGAGCTAAATTTTGGCATTTAAATGTATAAGCTTCTGTTACTCAGAGAATGAACTCATGTGCATTCTACCACAGCCAGATGATTGTGTGCTACTTTTATTAAATATATGTCTATTTTGCTCATACACAACACATGTATGCATCCACATACTACACACACTCTAAAAAATTAATTGACTATCAAGCCATGATAAGAAAATGCATTCTCAAGTTATAAATATCAATTATTTTCTGGATCATGGAAAATATTTTTTTCTCCTTCAGAAAACCATGTCTAGCACATCTTTGTGTCCTATATTCTGGAAAATATGGCAAATATTTTACAATTAAAGAAGAATAAGATATTGAATTTTTTAAAAAATTGAAAATTTTTGACACTAAGAAACCTAGTGACCATTTTTAGTCTAAATGGCAGAGGAAAAATGTAATGGGCAACTCCAGCCATTAGAGAAATATTAATAATTAATAGTTTATAAATCTGTAACAGCTCTTTTGCTATGACACATGTGGGTACACACAGTAGTTTATTTTTGAAAGATCACCAACTGCTTATAACTAGGCTGTCAGAAATCATCACAACAAGAGTTCCTAATCATCTCCCAGAAAGGAATCAATTCCCTGCGATTATAACCGTTGCATAAACAGCTTGTTTGCCTGAAAATATCAGTTTCACACAAACTTCTACTGAATGACTGTTGCTTTGCAGTTCCAAAGCTAGCTGCGGAGGCTGGATTCATAGATTTTCTTCCAAATGCCAAATGCCCTATTTCTGCTTGACAGATTTTTTTCCTTAGAACATAAAATAAAATTAAATATACAACCAACAAATTTATTAACAATTCAAAAAAGAAAATCTGGTAAGACTACAGCTCATCAAGCTGTCCGTGATGTGACTAATGGAAGGATCACATAATAACTATATATATATATGGTTTTGGTCCGAAATATTTATGATGTGTTTGTTAAGGTGCCTATCTAAGGTCTCTATGGCATGAAGTCAATGAGACAGATTGTTAATGTAGAAGGTCAGGTCCATCCCATCCAAGCAGCTTATTTTGCAGATGAGCAAACAGAGGTTCAAAAATTAGCCAAACCAGTATGAGAATAAAGACACCCTCTCTTTCAGATCCAGGTAATGTCTGTTACATCATTCCATCACTCTGAAAGCAGACTCAGTATGTATTACAAATCAGGTGGCTCAAAATCAAATGCCTTAAAGTAGTGGCCCCCAACCTTTTTGGTATTAAGGACCAGTTTCATGGAAGACAATTTTTCCATGGACAGGGGATGGGGGTTATGGGGAATGGGGAGGCAGAGCTCAGGCAGTGATGTGTGGCCGGGTTCCCAACAAGCTACAGACTGATACACAGCCATGGCCCAGGGGTTGGGGACCACAGCCTTGAAGGACCCTGATGAGTAGAAAAAATGAATGCAGTGGACTACACAAGGTCAGTGCTAAATGGAAATAAAGATCACGAGGCAGTAATGGTGACAGCAAACTGAAAAGAGCACACCCTGGTTAAGAGGCAGCCCAGCCCCCACTGGGCTCCATCCAATTGTCACCGGGAGGAAAGAGAAACTGAGGGCCCACCAGATCTGCCAGTTTTTTAACAGAGTTTGGAAATATAAACTTCTTTTTAATATCTCCCCATTTCTAAACATTGGTGTGTTAGGCCACTTTGCATTGCTATAAAGGAAATACCCGAGGCTGGGTAATTTATTTGAAAAAGAGGTTTATCTGGTTCGTGGTTCTGCAGACTGTAAAAGATGCATGGCACCAGCATCTGCTTCCAGTGAGGGAGGGCCTCAGGAAGCTTCCAGTTAAGGCAGAAGGGGAAGGGGAAGCAGGTGTGTCACATGGTGAGTGAGGAGCCAGAGAGAGAGGAAGGGGTGCCAGGCTCTTCTAAACAACCAGCTCCAGTGTGAACTAATACAGTGAGAACTCTCTCATTATGTCAGGGAGGGCACCAAGCCACTCCTGAGGAATCTGCCACCATGACCCAAACACCTCGCACAAAGCCCCACCTCCAACACTGAGGACCAAATTTCAACATGAGATTTGGAAGGAACAAACATCCAAACTGTATCAATTGGCAATTATTTTAATGTAGAATGATTTTCAGGAAGACCGCAGAGTAGAAAGCGGCAGGGATCTATCTCCCCACATAGACGGCAATTAACACTGGTAGAATCTGTCTGATGTAACTATTTTGGAACACTGGCATCTACTGAAGGTTTGCAGCTTCCAGGGAAGGCTTGGGCAGTATATTGTGGCTTAAATTTGGTCAATTTCAGCTCTTATATGAACAGGAAATGCCCACTCCCTACTCCCCAACCTTCAGCCCCTACCCTTGGCAGGAAGCCTTGCATGTTTTCCTGGAGCAGCTTGCATGCAGCTTGTGAGAGCCAGGTTGTATGATAAGGACCCTATCCTCCAAATATTGCAGATATGTTTTCTATTCACTGAGTGCTATTTCTGATCGTGGAGGTACAGATAAATGGGTGGGCAGCCATTGTTGCATACACACCTCCCTTGCTGCAACCACCTCTCCTTCTGTCTGAAGCAACTTCCGGGAAATTTAAAGTGTCAGTGCCCCCTTTCCTTTTTATCTTTTTACCCTTCTGGAAGCCATACATTACAGACTAGGACAAACAAAGTAAAAGGTAAATACAGTCAATTGTAAAAGATAATGTTATTGTAAAAATAGTTTGTAACTACACAATCCTAATCCTTTCGGGTTGATATTCACTATCATGAAAACACACAAAAGTATAAAACTCACAGGTAATGTAATCAAACAAAGGAGGAAGAGAAAGGAATCAAATGGCACCACTATAGAATTCCATCACACCCCAAAGACAAACAGAAAAAAAGAAACAATTAATTCATAAAACAACTAGAAAACAATTAAAAATATGACAGGAATGAAACTTCACATGTCAATATTAACTTGAATATAAATGGATTAAATGCTATACTTAAAAGATATACACTGGCTGAATGGATTAAAAAAACCCATGATACAATTATATCCTGCTTAAAAGAAATTCAACTTACCTATAAAGACATATAAACTGAAAATTTCTTGCTAACAAAAACCATAAGCAAACAAGAATAGCCAGGATCTATTTAGCAAGAGGATATGACAAATCTATATATGCACCAACACTGGAACTCCCAGATTTATAAAAGCAGATATTACTAGATCTAAAGAGATAGACAGAGCAATACAATAATAGTGGGGTACTTCAATGGCCCACTATCAGCATTAGATGGATTATATAGACAGAAAATCAACAAAGAAACATTAGATATAAATTGGATTTAACAGACATTTATAGAACATTTTACCCAACAACTAAAGAATATACATTTTTTCATTAGCACATGGAACACTCTTCAAGATAGACCAAATGTTAATCTATAAAACAAGTCTCAGAAAATTTTTAAAAATTGAAATCATATCAAGTATTTTCTCAGACAACAATGGAATAAAACTAGAAATGAACACCAAGAGGAGCTTTGGAAACTATATAACTAGTTTGTGGAATGGACCCCTTAAACATTTCTTGTAGGGCTAGTCTAGTGGTTATGAATTCTCTTAACATTTGCATATCTAGGAAAGACTTTATGAAGTTTAATCTTGCTGGATATAAAATTCTTAGTAGACAGTTTTTTCGGTTTTGTTGTTGTTGTTGATGCTGTTGCTGTTGTTTTTCTTTTTTTACTTCCTTCAGCACTTAGAGTATATCATCCCATTCTCTTCTGGCCTGTGAGATTTCTGCTGAGAAGTTCACTTTAAGGCTGATAGGGTTTCCATTATAGGTGAATAGATGATTTCCTCTTGCTGATTTTAGAATTTGTTCTTTTGTTTTGACTTTAGACAGTCTGATTATAATATGCCATAGTTAACTCCTTTTTGCATTTCATTTGCTTAGGGATTATTGACCCTCCTGTACCTGGATATCTAAATCTCTTACTAAACTTGGGAAGTTTTCATCTATTATTTTGTTAAACAAGTTTCCTAAGCCTTTTAATCTCTCTTCCCCTTCAGGAATACCAATAATTCATAAGTCTGGCCACTTTATGTAATCACAAATGTCTTGAAGGCTTTGTTCATTTTTAAAAAATTCTTTTTTCTTCAGTTTTGTCTGACTGGATTATTTCAAAACATCTGTCTTTAAGTTCTAAAATTCTTTCTTCTACTTGGTCTAGTTTATTGTTGAAACTTTGGAATGTATTTTGTATTTCCTTTAATGAAATTTTCAGTTCTAGAATTTCTGTTCGATTTTTTTGAAGATATCTATTTCTCATTCATATCTTGAATTAATTTTCTGATTTTTTGGAATTGGTTTTCTTATTTTTCTTGTATATCATTGAGCTTCTTTAAAATCAATATTTTTGAATTCTTTACATGGGATTTCAAGGATTTCTTTTTCTTTAGAACCTATTGCTGAAGACTTACTGTGTTCCTTTGAAAGTATCATATTACCTTGCTTTTTCATGTTTCCGGTACCTTCATATCAATTTATGTACATCTAGCATAACAATCACTTCTTATTTTTGAACTTATTTTGTTGGGTGGGTACTTTATTCTTAAAGATTTGACTATCGTATTGGTTGGGTATGGCCTATTGGAACTGCTTCTGGAAACATGCAGTAATGAAGACTCTGGATGATTTCTTTGGCTATAGTGTTAGCAGTATCGGTGATTCCTTCAACGTGTTAGGATGCAGGTTTTTCTTTTTTTGTTGTTGGGGGGTCGCTGTGGTGAAGTTTTGCTGGGTACTGTAATGACAAATGGGCCCATATTGAGGTTTTAGTGGTAGTTGTGGTAAGCTAAGCATGTCTATCCTTGTGAGCTGGGGCAGTGTACACTGATACTTGTGCTGGTGGTTGCAGGTAGGCCATTTGTTGGGCCTCCAAGTGGCCTTCCTACATGCTGGTTGCAGTTGTGGTGTAAGCGGTGGGTTAGCAGGATCTCAAGCTCCTGGGTGGCTTGGGTGGCATAAGTGATGGTAGTAGCAGTGGAGATAAGATGCTCTTCTCATACCCAAGCGTTGATCTCTTGTGTTGGCAGTGGTTTCAGTGGGCTGTGCACTCTAGCTCCCAGATCAGTAGGTGGTGTTTCCAGGTAGAAGCCAGCTGAGATGGCATTGGCAGGGTATTATGGCTGACCTCTGTGCCCTGGGAGAAGTTCTCAGGTATCCCAGGTATTGGATTGAGTTGTGGAACACCGAGGAGCCTAGACTGTGCACTGTCTGGGATGAGGGGCAAAGCTGGGTACAGCTGGGCCTGGCAAGCTTATTCTCAGGCCCTCTTAATGGTGAGTGCAGGCACTAGCCACGATGGGGTACAGGGCAGTCCTCAGTTCCATGGTGAAATGCTTGAGTGAGAGGGTACTGCTGCTGACCTGAGGTTTTGCCATGTGGGGGTGTGGTGGTCCCAGCAGCCACAGCCTTGGCCAGAGGGAGGGGAGAGATTCATCCCTTCACACGCCAGTCCCAATGGGGCTCCCTCCCTCATCCCGTCACAGCTAACCCAGCTGTTCAGCCAGTCTCAGTAGTTGACATCTAACCCCAAACTCCCTGGGCCTTAAGAGCCACTCCTTTGCTCAAAACCAAGCCTCTACAGCATCTCTCATACTGCTTAGGTCCCAGGAGCAGTGCTCAGTGCCAGCATCTGGAACTCATACCATGCTTGCTTCTCAGACTTGGTTGTAGGAGCCCATCCCACACTCAAGCCGCAATTCAGCAAGCTGCAGCTTCAGTTTCCCTAATGCCTAGGGCTGCTGCCACTGATTCACGGAACCACGCCGAGTTTGTTAAGAACTAGGATCGAGAATGGTATCTTACTGTACTACTTAGTCCTCAGGAAGGGAATGGAATACTTCCTGGAGCAGTTTATTCTCACAGCCTCCTGGACACTCTCTAAGCTAGATTCAGGGCTTGGGAGGGTCAAGGTGGACTCCCATGGCCTGGATTCTATGATTCCCCAGTGGGAAAGTGAACCACAGAAAGACTCTCCCTCACCCTCTCCAATAATGTGGATTCACTCCCAGTTTCAAATTGTTCCCTTACATACAGGCTGCCTGTTTTTCTTCTCCTTCCTAGATTTTAAAGTTTCCTTTTGCTTTTTTGTTGAACTCCCTTGTTCCCTCTTGGATAAAGTATTCAAAGTGTTATTGTCTCTACTTTATTGTGGCTCTTCTAAGTGGAGGAGGTGTGCTGGAAATTCTTCTGGTCAGTCATCTTAAAAGTAGACTCTAAATCAAAAGAGTTGTAAGGGTTATAAGAGACAAAGAAGGACATTATATATCGATAAAAGATTCAATGCAAAAAGAATATATAATAATTATAAACATTTATGCACCTAATAACAAACCATCAAAATGTATAAAGCAAAAATCGACAGGCTTGAAGGAAGAAATAGTTTCACAGTAAGGATTGGAGACTTCGATTTCCCACTACCAATAATGGACAGAACAACCAGACAGAAGGTAAGTCAAGAAACAGAGGACTTGAAGAACTGAATAAACAGACTAGATGTAACAGACACACTCTACCCAAAAACAATAGCAAACACATTCTTCTCAAATGCACGTGAGACATTTTCCAGCATAGATTATATATATATATGTTAGGCCACAAATGAAGTCATAATAGATTTTTAAAAATTTTCATACACAGTATCTTCTCCATTCACAATGGGATGAAGTTAGAAATCAATATCAAAAGGAAAACTTTAAATGTTACTAATTTATGGAAATGAAACAACATACTCTTAAGCAACCAATGGGTCAAAAATAAATCACGAGGGAAATTAGAAAATACCTAGAGATGAATGATAATGAAAACATAATATATCAAAACCTATGGGACACAGTGAAAATATTGCTATGGGGATAAATTTTAGCTATATATGCTTACATTAAAAAAACCAAAAAAGATCTCAAATCAATAACCTAACTTTACAACTTAAGGAACTAGAAAAACAAAATCAATCTAAATCCAAACTTAGCAGAAAGAAGGAAAAAATGAAGACCAGGAAAGAGATAAACAAAATATAAAATAGACAGTAAGAAAAAATCAACAAAATCAAAAGTAGGCTCTTCCAAAAGATCAACAAAATTGACAACCCTCTAGCTAAATTAAGGGAAAAAAAGAAGACTAAGATCTTCTAGTAATCTTCTTAGATTACTAAGATCAGAAATGAAAATAGAGGCATTACTATCAATTCTATAGAAATATAAAGAATAATAAGAAATTATATGCCAACAAATTGTATAATCTAGATAAATGGACAAATTTCTAGAAACAAAAAACTTCCTAAGACTAAATAATGAAGAAATACAAAAGCTGAGCAGACCTTTAACTACTAAAGAGATTGAATTAATAGTCAAAAATATGCCAACAAAGCAAAGTCCTATGCCTACTGTCTCCACTAGTGAAATCTACCACACATTTAAAGAAAAACAACAATTTTTCAAAACATTGAAGATGAGGAAATACTTCTAAACTCATTCTATGATGTCAGCATTACTCTGATACCAAGCTAGACAAAGGTATAACAAAAAAAGAAAACTATACGCCAATAGCCATTAAGAACATAATACAAAAATTGTCAACAAATGATTAGCAAACTGAATTTAGTGGCATATTAAAAGAATTATATACCATGTCCAAGTAGGACTTATTCCTGGAAAGCAACAATGGTTCAATATATAAAAAATTGATCAATGTAATGCACCACATTAGCAGAATAAAGAAAAACATGATCATCTCAATAGATGCAGAAAATGCATTTGACAAAATTTATCAAAGTATCAGGATACAAAGTCAACATACATAAATCAGTAGCATTTTTATACACTAACAATGAACAATCTAAAAAGAAAATTAAGAAAACAGTTTCATTTCCAATAGCATTAAAGAGAATAAAATACAGTTATTCCTCAGTACACACAGGGATTGGTTCCAAGACCCCCATGTATACCAAAATCTACACATACTTAAGTTCTGTAGTCAGCTTTGTGGGAACCCATGCCTCTGAATATGCAAGTTTCACACCTCATGAGTATTGTATTTTCAATCTGCATTTGGTTAAATAAAATCCACATATAAATGGGTCTGTGCGGTTCAAGGGTCAACCATACATAGGAATTAACTTATTCATAGAGATAAAGGACTTGTATAATCATGACTACAAAACATTGCTGAAAGAAACTGAAGATATAAACAAATGGAAAGACATATCATGATCATAGATTATAAGACTTAATATTACTAAAATGTCAATACTACTAAAGGCCAGATGTGATGCAATGCCTGTCAAAATCCCAACAATGTATTTTGCAGAAATAGAAAAATCCATACTAAAATTCACAAGGAATCTCAAGGAATGCCAAATAGCCAAAATAATTTTGAAAAGAAGAATTGAATTGAAAAAAGAAAAATTGAAGGACTCACACTTCCTGATTTTAAAACGTACTCAAAGCTATGATAATCAAACAGTGTGGCAATGGCATAAAGACAAACATATAGACTAATGGGGTAGAATAGAAAGCCCAGAAATAAACCCTCATTTGACTTATACAGTCAAATGATTTTCAACAAGGGTGTCCAGGGTATTTGATAGGAAAAGAACAGTCTTTTCACCAAACAGTTCTGTGAAAATTAGATATCCACATGCAAAAAATAAAGTTAACGGTCCTTACCTAACACCATATACAAAAATTAACTCAAAATGGATTAAAGATCTAAATGTAGAAACTAAACTACAAAACTTTTAGAAGCAAACATAAGATAAAACTTTTACAATATTGGATTTAGCAATGATTTCTTGGATAAAACACTAGAGGTACATGTAATAAAAGAAAAACAAATTTGACTTCATGAAAATTAAAATATTTGTGCATCAAAGGAAACTATCAACAGAATGAAAAGGCAGTCACAGATTTGGGAAAGATATTTGCAAATCACATATGTAATAAGAAATTAATGTCCAGAATATATGAGGAAGCCCTACAACTCAACAGCAACAACAAAAAAACAAAACAACCCAATTGAAAAATGGGCAAAGGACTTGAATAGGCATTTCTTCAAAGAGCATATATGCATGGACAATCAGTACACGAAAAGATGGTCAATATCATTAATCATTAGGGAAATGCAAATCAAGATCTCAATGAAATTCCACCTCACACCCATTAGTATGGCTACTATATAAAAAAAAAAAAGTAAATAACAAGTATTGGCAAGAATGTGGCTAAACTGGAGCCCTCGGGCATGTTTTTGGCCATGTAAAATGGTACCGCTACTACAGAAAATAATATGGCACTTCCTCAAGTAGTATTAGTAGATTTGCCATATGATCCAACAACTTCACTTCTGAATATATACTCCAAATTATTAAAAGCAGGGGTCAAAGAAATATTTGTACATCCATGTTCATAGAAGCTTTATTCACAATACCTAAAGTGTGGAAGCAACCCTAAAGTGTTTGTCAAAAAATTAATGGATAAGCAAAATATGGTATATACACACAATGGCATATTATTCAGCCCTTAAAAAAGAAGGAAATTCTATCACATCATGGATGAACTTTGAGGACATTGTGCTAGGTGAAATAAGCCAGTCACAAAAAGACAAATATTGTATGATTCCATTATGAGGTCCCTAGAGTAGGCAAAATCATACAGCCAAAGAATGGTGGCTGGCAGGGGAGAGGAGAAGGTATTATATAATGGCTACAGTTTTAGTTTTGCAAGATGAAAAGACTTCTGGAGGTGGCTGCTGGTACTGGTTATACAACAATATGAATGTACTTAATACCACTGAACTATATGCTTAAAAATAGATAAAATGATAAATGTTATGTTATATGTATTTTACCAAAATAAAAAATATTTGGGAAAAAAATGCAAACCTTGTTGTCCAAAGATATTTGTAACCCAAAGTCAGCCAGAAGCATAGGAATTTATGATCTCTGATTTAAATAATTATCTGCTGTAATTAGACTCCAGCTGCTCCCTCTTTCTCCCTCTTAGTTCTGCCAAATGTTTCATCTCTCACCTCTCCATCTTTTGCATAAAGTTCTCCTGGTCATGTGTGAGAAAGTGGTTTATGCACATAAGGAAACATGTCCTCATAAATCCATCCCTCCTTTGTATAACACAAACAGATTCAATGTCATCTTCTCAGAAGGATGGAAGTTTATGTGTAGGCCCCCAGAGTACCCCTTGAAGGCTGGAAATACAAGAAAAGACTGTCTCAGTCCATCTGTGAGGCCCAAAATAATGCACAAAATAGACTGTGCATGGTAAATTGAAGTATTTATTACCACACAGGCAAAATGTACAAGCCAAAGAAAATCAAGCCATACTTCAGCCTTGTTCTTTCGAGTTTCTTGGCCTCCACATCTATTTCTTGATGAGCAAATATTAACACAGAATCATATTGCCTGCACAGTACAGGTAAGATTTCAACACAGTTTTAGGTTTAATTCCTATTCTTTCTGACAAATGTAGAAGTTAGTTCCCTTTGGGATCTGGATTGAAAATAAGGTGAAAATATTGAACTTTATTATGAGTTTCTCAACACACTGCATTCTGGGACCTCCACAAGCAAATACAAGGAAGTTATTAATAGACTATATGAATGGAAAACAGGAAAAGTTATGGATAAAAAAGAAAGGATGAAAATAAGTTTATAATACTTTATAATATTTTGAATTTATGTCCACTTCTGACTACAAGGTGAAATTATTATAGACCAATATGTTCTTTGCTATCTTTGAAAGGACATCACACTAAACTGAACAGCAATTCACAGAATAAATACAAGTAGATAATAAAATAGAAAAATGATGCAACCTTATCTTTATTTATCAAGATTCCCCAGCATAAGCACACCCATAAAATGGCACATGTGCAGGCTGGATGCTCAAATGGTAGGTTCCCCATGATGCCTGGGGCCAAGACCTACGTGCACTAGTCACTGTTGTTTTTTACTTATTCTCTGCTCTGTGGTATAAAGACATTGTTGAACACATCAAAAAGGTCTGCAGATATCCCTATGAGTAACAGTGATTTCAAAAACAAAAAAGAGAGAGAAGAAGACATTGATGTTTACCTACAGCACAGAAAGTCAAGCTGTTGAAGAAACTGGTCAGTGATGTCAGCATGAAAAGTCTTACAAAAGAGTATGTTGTTGGGATGACCACCATATGACCCAGAGAAACATAAGAATAAACTGCTTAAATTCTACGCTGAAAGTGGTATACAGAAGTTAAGGAAACATAGAAAAACACTGCATGAAGATTTTGATTGTGTATTGAAAGAGTAGATCCATTAGCACTGCAGTGAACACGTGCCACTTCATGGTATGCTGATCACGCAACAAGCAAAGACCTATCACAATGAACTAAACAGTGAAAGGAACATGAATATTCAACAGGCTGGTCATGAAAATTTAAGAAAAGACATGGCATTACATTTTGAAATATTTGTGGTGATAAAGCATCTGCTAATCACAAACCAGTGGAGAAATTCATTGATTAGTTTGCCAAGGTCATCACTGATGAAAATGGGATGCCACAGAACAAGTTTATGATGCTGATGGAACATCACTGTCTTGGCATTTATACCCCCAGAAAAACACTGTCTACAGCTGATGAGACAGACCCTATAGGAATTAAGAATGCCAAGGACAGAAAGAAATACTGTGCTAGGATGCGCTAATGCAGCAGGCATGCAAAAATGTAAATTAGCCATGATAGGCAAAAGTTTACATCCTTGCTGTTTTCAAGGAGTGAAGCTTTTACCTTTCCATTATTATGCTAACAAAAAGACACAGATCATGGAGGAAATATTTCCCGATTGGTCTCACAAATATTTTATACCAGTGGCTCGTGCTCACTGCAGGGAAGCTGGACTGCATGACGACTGCAAGATTTTGTCATTCCTTGACAACTGTTCTGTCCAACCTCCAGCTGAAAGTCTCACCAAAAGTAACATTTATGCCATTAAATCTCCTCCAAATGTCACTCCATTAATTTAGCCACGTGACCAGGGTATTCTTATATCAATAAAGAGTAAATATAAAAATACTTCTCGGAACAGCATGCTAGCAGAAGTGAACAGAGGCATGGGTGTGGAAGGTTTTCAAAAGAAGTTTAGCATGAAGGATGCTACTCCCAGCTACTTGAGAGGCTGAGGTGGAAGGATTGCCTGAGCCCAGGAGTTTGAGGTTACAGTGAGCTATGATCACACCACTGCACCCCAGCCCGGGTAACAGAGCAAGACCCTGTTCCTAAAAAAATAAATAAACAAATAAACAATAAAAAATAAAATGATGGGGCTCCATTTGTTCATTCATTGACTGATGGTGAAATAGCTGAAGTGGTTCTGAATCAAGGTGATCGTGATGGTAGTGGTGATGAAGTTGACATTAACCCTGCAGAATAAGTGCATATAGGTGACGTGGTAAAATTGTATGATGGTCTCATTGAAGGATTAGAGCAGGGTGCATTCATAACAGAACAATAAAGCATGTCAGTTCATAAAATCAAAGGGATGCTTTTCAGACAAAAACTGTGGCTAATGAGGCAGATGACTCTGGAGGAAACATTTTTAAAAACCATCCAGCAGAATGCCTGCTCATCCCTAGAGGACCCATTTTCTGGTCCCTCAACTGCTTCTGATGTTTCTTCTCATTTAGAAAAATAAAACACAGTGTACAGTAACCCTTTAATCAAGGAACAACATCACAAGAGGGGACAGAAAGCCTGCTGTTTGTTGTTGCAGTTGCAGCTTACACAGGTATCTGGTGATGCTACTGTGCTGCTCAGTTACTCAGAACACGTTGTTTTTTCACCGCATTAATGATATGTTATATTTTTAACTGTTAAGTATTTATGTGTGAATTTAAGTGTAAGAAAATGATTGCTTATTGGTAGCGTGTAAATTCAGAGTCAGAAATTACTGCGGCATGACACCAAACAACCACAGATTGCCCACCTGAGTGGCTGAGATAATGATACTTTTGCTTTCTGATGGTTCAATCAACGTATGGAAAACTTTGTTTTATGCACAAAATTATTTCAAATATTATATAAAATTGCCTTTAGGCTATGTGTATGAATTGCCTGTGAAACATGAATTTTGTATTTAGACTTGGGTCCCACCCTCAAAATATCCCATGTATGCAATATTCCAAACTTCAAAAATATCTGAAATACAAAACACTGCTGGCCCTACACATTTCAGATAAGGGATATTCAACCTGTATTCCCACTTACATGCCTGAGAGAAGGGCAATTTGGTGGTAGACTCAAAAAGGCATAGAAACACTCTACTCTTTGATCCACTGGATTTACTTATAGATATTTAACCTAAGAGATTAATCTGAGATATGCCCAAAGATTGATTTAAACGAAGAAAAAAATGAAACATGCAGGAGATTTAAAGAAGACAGAGTAAATTTCTATGTGATGGAAGCTATGGAAAACATCAAAATCTTTCAGTTATGCCTAGGTAAAACTTTGAATACAGATTGCCTTATGTCTCTACTTAATTTCAGAGAGGTTAGTGTGATCTGATATGCTATCTTCTTTAATGATGGTTCTGAACTTGAATCACCTGTTATAGTGGGTGCTACTTGCTTGTCCAAACGCTTCTGAGATTTTGACAACAGAAATTTGTTTATTTTGATCTTGATTTATGTAGAATAAGAGCATTAGTTGGGGAAAAATATGCATAAATTATAATCAAATGAAAATATAGCATTACTATGTCTTATATTTGTAGTCACTTGGGAAAATAATTATCCATCAGTTGATTAGGCTGATACAAAATGATGGTCTGGGGGAAAAAATTGCTGCAGTGTTGTTATGGGCTAAATTGTGTCCCTCCAAAATTTATGTCTTGAAGCCCTAACCCTTAGTACTTCAGAATGTGACTGTATTTGTAGATAAAGCCTTTAAAAAGATATTTAAGTTAAAATGAGGCCATTAAGATGGGTGTGAATCCAATCTAATGTTCTTATAAAAAGAGGAGATTAGGACACACACAGAGCGACACTGGGGTGGGCACACAAAAGACCATGTGAGGGCACTATAAGAAGGTGGCCAACTGCAAGCCAGGTAAAGAGGCATCAAAAGAAACCAACCCTACTGGAAAGTCGATCATGAATTTCTAGCTTCCAGAACTGTGAGAAAATAAATTTCTGATGTTTAAGCCACCCTGTCTGTGGTATTTTTGTCATGGCATCCCTAGCCAACTAATGCAAGCAGGAATCAGACGTATCCACAGCCCAGGGGAGTTTGAATCATCGAAAATATTGTAAGTATAATTTTTAAAGTTGCAAAGTACCTTATAACAATAATTCTCAAGCTATCCTCAGTGAAGGATCACTTTTTAAAATTTCAAATCTCTTGCAGACCAATACTTTGAGAAATACAAAAATCACATTCTTGGGCATTGTAGCAATGTCAGACTGCTATAAAAGTTTCTAAACATTCTCAAAGTCTGCATTTATCTTGTCAAGGCCCTTAACAAGTAGTACAAGCACCTGCTAGTCCATGGGCCACTCTTTGAGCAAAACTGCCTTAAAGTTTACTTTGTCAGCCCCCTCACTTGACAGCTAAGAAAACTACTAAATAAGATCAGGAGAGTTCAACACTTATTCAATATCACAAAATGTGTTAGATTTCCCTACAGCAGTCATGTTTTCACTTAGCCATAAATAAATCACCAATATCTTCAATCTATTTCTTTTTCAGTTATGCTAATATCTGCCTGGTTTCTCTCAATTTTTCCTCCTGGAAGTATACGTCCACTCTTGTCATCACTAATACTTAGGAAAACTGAATCATTTAATTATCTAGTTTTGGAAATTCTACCTCGTCTCTCAATAAATTACCTTTGCCACCTGTGAGAGACTCTTGCCTTCTGCACAGACATCTTGTTTCCATGTGCTCAGAGAACATCTTATTACCAATCCTCTTGTGCAATCTTCCCTTCATTTTCCACCTTTGATTTGCCTGAGCTTTTGTACACTCTCCAAATTTATTCTGTAATCTTTCCCAGCCTCTTCTGTCCCGAATGTTTTATATCTTGCATATGCCTCTTGCTCACCCTTGATTACTCTCAGCTCTGCTCCTTCATTTACATGGTCTCCGTAAAGCCTGTGTTGTGTTTATCATTCAATGGTTTGAATAGCCCCTGGGCACATGTATTAATTTTTGTTCAAATGTTTGCCATTTCCCTCGGCATCCTTCACTTCCATCAAAGTCTTACGTGTTCCCAATCACTGCAGCCCATATTCTCCAGAAGGTTGATTTCATAGGCGGTGCATTCTTAAATATTATGCTTTAAAGATTTTTAAATGGTCTTCGTGAGTATTTTTCATAACCCTAAAATTATGTTAATGTCTTTATTGTCAACAGTGATGGAATCTATCACCTTTTTCCCCAGTGGTTTTGCAGCTGACCAATTGTATGTTGGGCTAGTAATTTAAATTCTATAGATCTCTTTCTTTATCTTTAATATAAAATGGTTGAGCTAAATATTTTATAGGCTCCATCTGGCACTTACATTCTAAATTCTAAATGTTTTCTATGGTATTCATCTATCTCTGAGAGAGATTGTTTAATCAGTCATAAGTTTCGGAATATTCCAATGCTCCTCCAGCCATCCAATCCTACCCATCTTTCAAAGTGGATATCAGATCACATGCCTATATTAAGTCATTCCTAATTATTGCAGCCAGCACTCATCTCTCTATATTTTAATTCCTGAAAAAGTCGCATCTTATATTGATTTCTTAGCCCTTAATAGCAATTTATGTCTAAGTTTATTGTCTCCTCAATAAATATACTCTTTGAGGAGAGCAGATACGAAATTTCATATATAATGTATATTAGGTTGAACTATAGGAAATTGCCCTTTTTTGTAAGTTAAAAATGATTGAATATAAACAACTTTATGTTTCAACCTAATATATAAATTTTACTTAATTAAAACTCTATTGAGTACATACAATTTGACATTGTGGTAGCTAATTTTATATATATATATATATGTTTCATGTAATAGTGAAAACAGCTTAAAAAGTTAAGTACTGTTGTCTCCATTTTACAAACAAGGGAACTGAGCCTAAAATGGCTTAAATAATTTGCAAAGATCGTACAGCTGCTAATATATTAGAACCAGAATTTAAAAATCACGTCTTCTCCAACTCCAGAATTCTTGCTTCTTTCTCAAAGTTTTTAGAACATAGCACAAGACAGGTAAATATTGGTTTCCAGTTTAGATCAGAGAATCCCAATTGTGAAAAACCTTCCAAAGTTACATTATTCTGCAATACCATATATAGGCATTTGAAAAATACCTTGGTAGCTCTGTATATATTATAGTAATATAGAAGGATATCAATGATATACTGTTGAGTGAAAAAAGTTGTTGAAAAACAAAATTACAATATTATACGGCTTAAAGGTTTAGAAAAATTTATAAATATGCCTTTATGGTAATACGAGAATTTATATATAAAATTATATATCTGTGTGTATACAGAATAGTATTTGGAAGCATATATAAAGTGTAACACAAATAGTATTTGTCTATGGAAAATTAGAGTTAGAATAGGAAGTGAGAGCCAGAGAACTTCCTAATTTTAATTTTAATTTTTCTAAGTTGTTTGCAGGTTTTTCAATAATTCTACTCTTTTGTCTAACAGAAAAAAAAAGGAGCATTCCCTCAAGCATTCATTTTAACAATAAACTACCTTCCCGATTAAGAACACCTCCTTACAGTTCATCTAAGTTTCTTGCATTGTAAAAAGTACATGTTCTAACACTGACCACAACATAGAAAGCTTGCACTTGCCCATGTGAAAACTGTTGCCACACTGTCTTTTTCATATGTCCTATTTCTCATTCGTGTGTGATCACTGTAGTTTTCCACTGAACAAACAACAGTACCTTTGCAGTCCTCTGCATGATTTACAAAAAGCAGACTGTAAGAGACCAATAGGAACCCCATCTGGCCCTCACCTGGCAGCAAAATCATCTTAACCACATAGTTATCATGAATCCACCCTAGAGTTGCAAAGAACAACTCCTCATAACTAGATTTACTTATGTCTTTTCATAAGTCTTCCATTTTTTTAAATTTTATGATCCTTCTATTCAAGACATTAACCATTTTTGTGGCCTTCACAAAGCACACCAATAGCTTGCTCTACAAACCTAAGGACAAGCAGTACAATGCCCCCAAGAATTACCTACCATGCTGTGTAGAAATGTTCAGTCTGCCATCATACGCAATGAAATTTCACCAATTAGGAATAAATAGCTGCTGCTAAGGGACTTCTTATAGGACAGAAATGACTTTGGTGACCTGTGAACTCTCAGACTTCTATGTAAATCACTTTACCCAGATAAATATTCTCCAAAGACCTAGCTGGGCCACAGAGATGTTTAGGTGGAATTCTCTATAAACAGGTGAGAGATTAGAACGCATATGAATGATAGAGGGTGTGCTATACAGAAAAAGCACACAAAAAAGTGAGGAAAACAGATTAAGTAAGAAAGGATGTGGTTTCAAGTAAAGTCTAGCCATGGCTCAATCCGGCCATTGTCCCCACCTTAAGACAAAAAGGCAGAGGCAGCCGGTGTCAGCTGGGTAGGGTGTAAATCCCTGCACTCTCTGGGCTCAGGAACAGGCCCCAGAAGTCTGGGGCAAGGCCCCAGAAAGACTGGTGGATATTAACCATTAATCTCAGCCCTCCAAGCAGCTGGGGGACACGTTACTGGCTAAAAAAGTGGATCTGGACCACAGCCCAGAACAGCCAGAGTGTCAATGAAGTAAAGGGAAGAAAAATAAGGGGGGTAATTATGGATTTGGCCATTAAGGAACATGGAGGAGCTAGAGATTGGACTAGGTTTTCTTCTCCTGATTAAGAAGTCCCGGCCGGGTGCAGTGGATTATGCCTGTAATCCTAGCACTCTGGGAGGCCGAGGCAGGAGGATTGCCCAAGGTCAGGAGTTCGAGACCAGCCTGAGCAAGAGCAAGACCCTATCTCTACTAAAAATAGAAAGAAATTATTTGGACAACTAAAAATATACATAAAAAATTAGCCAGGCATGGTGGTACATGCCTGTAGTCCCAGTTACTCGGGAGGCTGAGGCAGAAGGATTGCTTGAGCCCAGGAGTTTGAGGTTGCTGTGAATTAGGCTGATGCCATGGCACTCTAGCCTGGGCACAGAGTGAGACTCTGTCTCAAAAAAAAAAAAAAAAAGAAGTCCCTGAGGGGTAAGGAAAAAGGAGCTAGCAAGAAAAAAAATTTGA
This sequence comes from Mirza zaza, assembly GCA_008750895.1. Taxonomy (NCBI): domain Eukaryota; kingdom Metazoa; phylum Chordata; class Mammalia; order Primates; family Cheirogaleidae; genus Mirza; species Mirza zaza. The sequence goes on from VSMD01044551.1 coordinate 29,091, forward strand.
AAGAGAATTTGAGGAGTTCTAAAAAGAGATTGTCACCCATTTTAAATTAATTTAAAAGTGTAAACATAGAATTTAACCAATCACTGACTGGATTTATTTTTTTTTCTATTGGAAATTAAAACCTAAAAACATGAAAGAATGACATATTATACATCTTCCATCATCTGTTTTTGCAAGCATCATCTTGAAAACCATCCATAAGGGAACATTTGTATAATTAGGATTAACTAGACACTCTGATATTCCTCATGCCCAGAACTCTACCAGAGAGTAGCCCTGCAATTTAGCGTCATCATGTGTGTGGATGCTCAATGAAACCTCCTTAATGAATGTGACATCATAAAGCACCACCTGGAAAGAATAGCTCAGTCCACTAAAACCTCCTGAAAAATATCTTTCCCAGAAATATACTCACTCCTTCCAGGCTCTGTGCTTTTCACAGTGATGTCAATTTATAACAGCTCCTCGATGTTAATTACTGTGCCATCCCATAAGTTTAGCTCTCTGAAAAGCAGCCTGAAGCTGTCAGAAAGGGTCACATATTCTAATGTCCACTTACCTTGACACCAAGTCATTCTGAAGATGCTCACTTCCAGCTCCTTGTTCTCTTTCAGACATGAGGAGGCAAGTGACCCACCATCCAATCCGCAAATCTTGATTAATTCCTTCCACTTAGCATGTCCCAATTTCCGCCAAGGTATGAGGTCTGCAGATTGACAGTCTCCTTAAGAGCTTATTCAAGTGGTTGATTATGCAGCTTTGGAAGTTTCTTGAGCCCTGAGCCCTGAGAGTCTGGGGAGTAGAATTTCCCTCCCCCTGCCCACCGTGGCACAATAGCCTGTCTAATACCCAGAGGCAAAGAGGTTTCAGATCTAGGACAGTCAGTTCTTAGCCTTGCTCACCAGTTCTAGAAGCAGTATTTTCCTGGGAGCTGCCTCTGTCCTTAAGTTTCCTCTTGCGTGGAAACTTCTACCCAGTATTACTCCTCTGACACAGCCTCTGAGGGCAGAACTCCAAGGACAGGCACATGAAGGGACTTTGTGCTCAGAACCCTTACCTGGAAC
>VSMD01044557.1:0-33593 GCA_008750895.1 Mirza zaza
ATCACTAATGTGTTAACTTCATGATTTTATACTTGTTAGTTATACAAATGTCTATCTTATTCAGAAGATTAAGATCTCATTCAGAAAACAAACCGTATCTTCTTCATCTTTATATATCATAGTTCTTAGGACTCTTAGAATGGAATAGAATCACGTAGGTGCAAAAGTCCTCTGGTAACATGAAAGCAAATCTTTGGGTGTAACCTGAATTTTCTTCTCTGTGGATAGGAAGTGAAGTTCCAGGTATGACCACCGTAAACCACGCTGGTGTTAGCTACACAGTCTTCCATTTGCTGGGGGTCCCTGGCCTAGAGGACCAGCACATATGGATTTCCATCCCCTTCTTCATTTCCTATGTCACTGCCCTCCTTGGGAATTGCCTGCTCATCTGCATTATCCTCACAAAGCGCAGCCTCCATGAGCCCATGTACCTCTTCCTCTGCTTGCTGGCCGGAGCAGACATTGTCACCTCCACGTGCACAGTGCCACAGGCCTTGGCCATCTTCTGGTTCCGTGCTGGTGAGATCTCCCTGGATGGCTGCATCACTCAGCTCTTCTTCATCCATTCCACCTTTGTCTCTGAGTCTGAGATCTTGTTGGTGATGGCATTTGACCACTACATTGCCATCTGCTACCTGCTGATGTACACCACTATTCTCACAAATGCTCTGACTGGGAAAATTGCTGTAACCATCTTTCTCAGAAGTTATGGTACAATTTTTCCCCAAATATTTTGGCTGAAAAGACTGACATTATGCAAAGGCAATATTGTCCAGAAAACAGATTGCAAGCACATAGTCTTGGCCAAAATTTCCTGTGACGACATCAGTGTAAATATCTGGTATGTTTTTTTGTCCTAATGTCAACAGTGGTCTTAGATATTCTTCTGATTTTTATTTCTTATGTGCTGATTTTCCGTGCTGTCTTCCACATCCCTTCCCAAGATGCACGCCAGAAAGCTCTCAACACATGTGGTTCCTATGTCTGTGTCATCCTCCTCTTTTATGGGCCCAGGATCTTTACCACCCTTGCTCAGCGATTTGGACACCACATCTCACCCCATATCCATGTCCTGCTGGCCAATGTCTGCATTCTGGCTCCCCCTATGCTGAATCCCATCATTTACGGGGTCAAGACCAAACAGATCTGGGAGCACGGGGTTCATGTGTTGTTTACAAAGCAGAAGTAATTTTGATGTTGGAAGCTGACGTTCTTTTTCCTTAGCAATTTTCTTCGTGTATGAGGCAAACTTTAGCATCACTCTGTGACAGCAGGTGAGGTATTAGTTAAGTGACTCCAGGTGTTGGTATTTCTAGAGCAATCGCATCAACGAGGTTTGGTATGTATGTCTTGAAAGCTTTAAGATCAGTGTATTTGGGGACTTCATTCACTTTCTCACCCACATAATTGAGAAATAGATCCAATCACCTTTCTAAGTCTTATCTGAATAGCCCTGGAGAATTGGGTGTGTTAAATCTACGTCAGTGGCCTTTCCTGACAATTGCTGAAACAGTGACCCTTGAATTCACATTGTAATTTTGTGTTTTCTTTTTATGCTTGGACAGTTTTAGTCTCAACAAGCTTATAGCCTAGAACTTTCTTTTGTATGTCCTCTGTATCTTCACATTTCTGGGGTTTTTTTTTCTTTTTCTTTCTTTCTTTTTTATTTTTAGAGACAAGGTCTTGTTGTGTTATCCAGGTTGAAATGTAGTGGCATGATCTTGATGAAATGTAACCTCAAATTCCTGGTCTCGGGTGATGCTCCTGCCTCAGCCTCGCGAGTAGCTAGGACTATACATGTGTGCCACCATGCCTGGCTAATTGTTTAATTTTTATTTTTGTAGAGATTGTGTTTTGCTATTTTTAGGTCTGGAGCCAAGAGAGACACATAGGAAGCTTCATGTGTAGCAAATGTTGTTTATTTTGAGAGACGGGTGGAGACAAAAAAGTGTCAACACCGAGTGAGGGGAAAGCCTTGGGTTTTATAGAGGGTTTCTCCAGGAGGAGTGAGTAACACCTGCAGAGATTGGGGAGGGGCAGCTTTGGTCCTTATCAGGGTGGTAGAATGCCGGTGTCACTGCAGCTCTCTGTAGTTGAAATTAGATTTATAACCTTGGACTGTCCAGACCCCTTGGCTTTTGTTCCATAGGCTTTATGATAATTCTTGGGTTCCCACCCAGAACAACCCTAACAGCTATCTGGCCTCGTGTGATCCTCTCCTCTCAGCCTCCCAAAGTGCTAGGATTACAGGCATGAGCCATCCTCTGTGGCCAAATTTATGCCCTTTATGGTTCATTCCCATTTTTATTTCCCCAGTGTAAGAGCATAACAGTATAAAACAAAAAGTTAATAATGACCCTTGAATTCACATTCACTTTTGGCTACTACTTTATTTCCCTTCTCCACCTTAGAGGAAATCACCTGGAATGGTTTGTCCTCTTGCAGGCTAAATCTCGACCCTCACTTTTCTCTTGACCTTGCTCTGCTTTCACTTTCACCTCTGCCATGTCACTGAGACGTCACTTGACAGGGTCACAGTCATCCTTTCTCTTTTGAGATTATCTGTGCTTATTCCAACTTTCATACAAAATATAAAAGCTGAGAAGAAACCTCTCTTTATTTTCTTTCCTTTTTGAGGTACATAAGCTCTATGAGCTTTCTCGAGGTACATAAACAAGGTCAGTTTGAGATGACTATTTAAATGGCATATTCTAAAGTGTCTTTCTTGTCATTTTTTTTTTGGAAAAAATGATTTATTTCAATTGTGTAATAATGATCACATTGCTAAATTAATACTCAAAATCTATCCTCCCTTTATTCAATAAAATAGCAGCATTTTGATATTTCTCCCTTAAAAATATTTTCTTGCTCCACTCTCTGTGTGTTCCTATGACCTTCCTGATGTCTGCTTAGTCTCCTTTGGTGTATTTCCCTCATCTCTTTTCTTATTTTGAATTTCTGGTACTTGGTCCTTGAACCTCTACTCTTCTCTATCTTCATTTGGTCTCTACTCTCAGCATTTGGGTTAGATGCATCAGTATGCTGAGTCCTTCTAAATTTATATATCCACTCTCTAGTTTGTCCTGCAGAGAACTTGTATGTCTGATAGGCCTGTCAAATGTAATGTGTCTGAAACAAAACTTTTTTCTTACCAGAAAACCTGGAAGCCTTCCTCTTATCCTTTAAAGAAAATTCTATTCTTTAAATTCTTCAGGCCCATCCTCAGTTCTTGTCTGTCTCATACACGATGTCACTCAGTATCTTCCTACTGGGCTCCCCCTAAGCCCTTACGCTTTTCACACACAATGCGTACTTTTATTCTATCATTTTTGTTATTAGAATAGCTGTATTGAGATATACTTCACATACCTTAAAATTCACACTTTTAAAATCTACAATTCAGTGGTGTGTAGTACATGACAACATTGTCCAAACATCACTACTATCTAATTCCAGATCAAGATCAGCTTCATCACTCCCTCCTATCATCCTATTATTCTAGGGTGATAGTATAGAAATCAAAATAGAAACAGAAGCTTCGCAATGCTCTGGTCATTGAGCCCCAGTGGCGCTCTAGAGCCATGGCCAGATAGTCCTTCCAGGGACTTAACGTCCCCACTTAATTTTGCTTGTGGCTTCATATTCTTTATGTGCTTCCTTCCTCATTCTGCTGTAACTATCTTTGCATCTTGGTTATTCCTCAAACATATTAGTCATTCTCCTTCTCAGGATCTTTGACCACACTATTTCCTCTGCTTAGTTCCTTCCTTTCTAAGATAGCTGCATGACTAGCAATCTTGCCTCTTTAAGATTCTTGCTCCATAAAATATTCTCAAGAATACTGTCTCTAATCATCTGTACTATGGATATACACATAGTATATATACACATATATTTACATACATATGGAGGGAAAGAGGGAGACACACACAGAAGGAGAGAGAGAGATTTATTTTAAGGAACTCGTTCATGTGACTGAGTAGGTCTGGCAGGTGGGAAACTCAGATCAGTCTTGAGACTGAAGGCTGGAAACTCAGGAATTGATTGCTATGGTGCAGTCTCGAGACAGAATTCCTTACCAATTGAGGATTTCAGTCTATTCACTTAAAGACCTCCTCAACTAATTGGATGATGCTAACCCACACTGTGGAGGGTTATCTATTTTTCTTAAAGTCTACTGACTTAAATATTAATCATATCTAAAAATACCTTCACACCAACATCCAAATTGGTGTTTGACAAAAAAACTGGGCAGTATAGCCTAGCCAAATTGGAACATAAAATTAACTAACCACCACACCATTCTGTTTAAGATTACAATCCCTGTGATGTCTTACCACCGGCATTCTAGTCCGTTTTCATACATTATTTTTCTGTACAGCATATAACAATGCTGCTGCTGCTGCTGCTGTTGGTAACAGGAAACCATTATACAGAGTTGACTATATGTCAGCTTTCCTTACGTATTCTCTTTGTTTCTCTATTCCTTCAAGGTTGATGAAGGAAAGCACTTTTGGGTGGTATGTGCACTGCTTTATCTACAGCAGCTATAATAGTTCCTGCCACATTTTATGACTTCATTAAATATTTGTGGAATGAATGAATGAGAAGATAAATGAATGACTCATAGGAAAATAGTTGCTGGTAGAAACTCTTAGGAAGCTGTGTACCCTCATGCCTACTGATTTCCATGTGGTCAAATTACTAGTCTTTTTCTTTCATTGGTCCCCCTTTGATTTTCACATCAGTTTTTCTCACTTAAGCCCATTACTTACTGTTTTTTTATTCCATTAGTTTTGAAGTTAAAATTTTATTTCTAATTTTTCAACAATATCTGTTTGTTTAAAAAATACAATGAAGAAGGTTGTAACTCCCAGTAACCACACCTATGAAACATAGTCATTAATATTTAGAAAATATTTTGTTATTTAAGCATATTTCCCGGATTCATATATTATATAATGATTTTGATGTCTTACATTTTTATACAGTGTTACATAACAAGAATTTTCTTTGGTATCCAAAATAATTCACACATATGCATTAAGTTTCATTTGATATTACATGATATATTTCAGGTAAACAATGTGTTCCAAAATATAAATGTCTGATATTTTAGCCCAGCAGTAGATTCTTCTTGGATAATTTTCAAATAGTTGCCAGTATCAACTGAGTTGTTATAAATACCCAAGTTGTTATAACATAACATAAACATAAAACATAAAAGATTTATAACATAAAACTTTTCTTTGTGTGCAGTTCTTTTTTTCATTTTTTTAGATCTTGAAATGTTAATTTATATTTGATTTGTCTTTGGTGAGTTTGAATGTGTGCAAAGTGATAAGAAAATACATGTTATCAATATTAATATAATTTATGTTTTTAAGTATACTGAAAAAATCAAATAAAAATTTGTTAAATTAGAATGACAGTGTGAATTAAATTGAAATTTAAATCATGACTATTTAGCAAAAATTTATAAGTTTTACTTCAGCAAAAATGATTTTTAGCTGGAATTGCAGGATCAGAATGTCCATGGCAATGCTTAGCTATCAAAAATAATTCAATACTGGTACGATCCCGAGTGAGGTGGTTGATAGGCTATTAATGACTCAGTCCTAGCCCAATCAGTTTAAGACCCCTAGGAATGATCTATAGGCCTACAAATTCAGGTTTTCTTTTACTCAGTGTAATGAAGGAAACTGCACACTAGAGGAACAGTGGGATGTCTTACCAAATAGATGAAAAGAGAGTTATTATAGGACTTAGGGGTCTGGTTGGTTTTAGGAAAAATGTAGATAAATATGTTTTTAGACAGACTCACAGCAAATCAGAGGTATGTATAAAGGGGTCAACATCAGGTCTTGAATCTTGTTCTATAACCCAACTGCCTGAGCTGAGAACAAGTAGATGAGCTGCCTCAGTTGTCCTTTGATGAAGCTCCATTATAAATTTTGGTTTGAAAATCATTAATTGCCTATTTGGGTGTATGTAATTAAGTATGGGTTGTCAGAGAAGTTCTCACTGACAAAAGGGCATTTGGGCTGAGTCTTCTGTTAAATAGTAAGTCATAGAAATTTGGGGAGAGAGCATTTTGGGGCCAGGAGTATAATTTTTCTTTTCTTTGTTTACTGTTCACCAATTTTATTTTATTTATTAATTTTTAAATTTCACAATATTATGGGGATACATATGTTTCAGTTACATGAATTACTTTTGCAGTGTTTGAGTCAAAGTTCTAAGTATGTTCATCACCCAGATAGTATGCACCGTACCCATAGGTGTGAATTAACCTATCCCCTCCTCCCCTCTTCTACCTGCTTGATTTCCATTGAAATTTACGATCATATGTACACATGAGTGTTGATCACTTAGTTCCAATGTAATAGTGAGTATATGTGGTATTTGTTTTTTCACTCTTCTGATACTTCACTTAGGAGAATGGTCTCCAGTTCTATCCAGGTTGTTACAAAATGTATTAGTTCACCATTATTTAAATGTGTGAGTTACTCCATGGTATACATATACCACATTTTATTAATCCACTCAGGTATTGATGGGCAATTGTGCTATTTCAACATCTTTGCGATTATAAATTGTGGTGCTATAAACATTCTAGTGCAAGTGGACTTTTTAATAAAAATGTCTTTTTTTCCCTGTGGGTAAATACCCAGTAGTCAGATTGGTGGTTCAAATGTTAGGTCTACATTTACTTCTTTGAGGTATCTCCATACTACTTTCCATAGAGGTTGAACTAGGTTACAGTCCCGCCAACAGTGTATAAGTGTTGCTTTCTCTCTGCATCTACACCAGCATGTGTTGTTTTGTGATGGTTTGATAAAAGTCGTTCTCACTGGAGTTAGCTGGTATCTCATTATGTTCTTGATTTTCGTTTCCCTGATGATCAGTGACACTGAACATTTGTTCATATGTTTATTGGTCGTTAATCTATCTTCTTTTGTAGTCTATCATGATCTTCATGAACATGAAGCTTTTGTTCATGTTTTTTGCCCACTTTTTAATGCAGTCGTTTGATGTTTTCTTGCTGATTTGCTTGAGTTCTTTGTGGATTCTGGTTATTAGCCTTTTATTGGTTATACAGCACGCAAATACTTTCTCCCATTCTGTATGCTGTCTATTCACTCCATTGATTGTTTCCATGGCTGTGCAGAAGCCTTTTAATTTAAGAAAATCCCATTTGTTAACTTTTGTTGTTGCTGTGATTGTCTTTGGGTTCTTCTTCATAAATTCTTTGCCTACGCTGATATCTATAAGAGTTTTTCTGACATTTTCTTCTAGAGTACTTACAGTTTCATGCCATAGGTTTAAGAATGGCCAAAAAGAAAAAATGAGTAAGACCCATGAGAGACATATCTTAAAATACATACAAGAATAATTCTAGTCCCAGCCGGAAAGTAAAGAGAAAGTGAGGCATAAATAATATTCAAGGAGATAATGGCGTAATAATTTCCCAAAATGAAAAAGGTATAAACTCATATATTCAAGATGGTCAGAAAAATCTGAAGATGTATGCACAGCAAACCCTACATAGATATATGATAATACATATCTTGAAAAAATAAAATGTCAAAAGATAATCTTAAAAGAATCCAAATAGGAAAGGCAGATTACATTCAAAGGAGCTACAATCAAACTTTCATGTTAATTCTTTTTTTTTTCCTCTTTTTTTTATTTAAACATATTATGGAGGTACAAATGTTTAGTTTACATACATTGCCCTTGCCCCACCCAAGTCAGAGCTTCAAGCCTGTTCATCCCCCAGACGGTGTGCACCGTGCCCATTAGGTGTGTATAGACCCATCCCCTCCTCAGCCCTTCCCACCTGCCCAACATCCAATGAGTGTTATCACTATATGTGCACTTAAGTGTTGATCAGTTAATACCAATTTGATGATGAGTACATGTGCTGCTTGTTTTTCCATTCTTGGGGTACTTCACTTAGTAGAATGGGTTCCAGCTCTATCCAGGGTAATACAAGAGGTACTATATCATCATTGGTTTTTTTGTGGCTAAATAGAACACCATGGTCTACATATACCACATTTTATTAATTCACTCATGTATTGATGGGCACTTGGGTTGTTTCTACATCTTTGTAATTGTGAATCGTGCTGCTATAAACATTCTGGTGAAGATGTCCTTTTAACAGAATGTCTTTTGTTCTTTTGGGTAGATGCCCAGTAATAGGATTTCTGGATCAAATGATAGTTCTACTTGTAGCTCTTTGAAGTATCTCCATATTGCTTTCCACAGAGGTTGTACTACTTTTCAGTCCCACCAGCAGTGTATGAGTGTTCCTTTCTCTCTGCATCCATGCCAACATTTATTGTTATGGGACTTTTTGATAAAGTCATGTCAATTCTTAACACAAAAAATAGAAGAAAAATGCACCAGATGGAAAATTTTGAAGTGCTGAAAAACCCCTGACAACTCAACATTCTATTCTTTAATTATGAAAGTATCCTCTAAAAAATGAATACAAAATAAAAATATTTTAGGCAAAACCCAGAAAATTCATCCTTTGCATTCTTATACTAAAGAAAATATTAATTGTTGGTGTTTGTTTATACTTACTTAAAAAAAACCTTTCACATATTATACTTTGAGTAAATCATGTTCACTGTCTAAACACTAGACAATTCAGAATAAAATTATTATGGAAATCACCTATACCTTATAATTTATATATATTTACCATTCATATGATTTTAGTACAGATTGATGTGATGTCTAGATAAATATACTTTTTAAAAGTTACATCATATTTACCTGACTGATCTGGAACTTCTTTCACTTTTGATTTCTTTCATCTTCTGAAGGAGGTGGAAGAAATCAAAATAGATATGATATGGCTATAATTATACTAATAGTATGGTTTCATCCTCAGAGACATAGACCCATATTATTATTTATCACTGTTCTTTAATATTACAGGTTATTAGAAAACATTTCTTATATATCAATGTATTTTTATTTAGTAGTGCGTAGTATGCTTTTATATGAATGTACTATATTTGAACTCATGTTGAAAAATTCCATCCAAACAAATGACATGATTAAAAATGTCATGAACAAAAGCATTAATAAATGTTGCTATGTAGGGATCAAGATGGCAGACAAGAAACACCGCCAGACAGAGTGTCTCTGCAGAAAAGACAGATTCTAGCAGAAATTAGAAGAAAGAAGCAAGAAGACAAGCCTACATTGTAGCAGTGTCGGAAGGAGGAGTACCTGAGACCACGGGAGACTCCACAGGAGGAGGTCGAGGAGAACTGGAAGCTGGGACCGCCGGAGCAGCCCGGAGACCAGCGGGAAGGGTAGGTGGATCGGCCGTTTACCCTCCCCTGCATCTTGGACTACTGGTGGGCTCCCCAGCCGGTAGAGAGACCTGCGGACACCAGCCCAGCACCAGCCGCTGCCAGTGAGTGGTAAGCCAGTAGCGGAGGCGGCACCAGGCTCCCAACTCCCTCGGGGCACCTCCGTGTGCACAGACCCGAGCCACGCGGCAGGCGCCATATTGCCTCCTTCTCCCCTCCCCTAACCCTACCCGCGGCTGCCCAGAGAGACAATACAGCCACCAGCCAGAGGCACCTCCAGGGAACGGGACCATCACTTTGGGGGCCCTACAGCTGACAAAGGGGAAATCAGACTGTGAGCTCTCTACCCTCCAGCCTTCCTAGGTGCTGCTGGCATGGTGATCCCAGGAGAACGGGACAGACCCTGAGGCTGAGACATAGACCCAGCTTGGGCTCCCTATAGGTGAATTGGGACTGGCACTACTCTCCCTGGTGGGAATATAGTTTGAACTCTGAGACCCAGAGGTCAGACCTGTAGACCAGATCCCGTGCACCGAGGTCTCACATTGCCCTGGAAACAGAAGGGATATACGTGAACAGCCTACTGAGGTGTGTGTGCCTTCAGGGGCAGATCAGCATCCTAGAGGGCAACGCTCCTCCCAAAAGGAGGCCCTGCGCCCAGCCCAGGTGGCGTTCCTGTGCACGGACCTCCCGGCCGGCATCACAGGCAGGGGAGGCCTGGTGGCGTGTGGTCTGGCCTGCTGGCAGAGGCCCAGGAGTAGCCGCAGAGTTGGGGATGGTGGAAAGAAGCAAGGCCTGCTCCAGATTGCAGGTCACAGACAGCCCCACCCACACACGCAGACTCTCTGCCTGAGTGGGCTCATTCCAGCCCCTCCCTGACAGCTTTTCCTGGAAGCAGAGAACAGAACTTTGACCCCTGCTAACAGCATTGGTGGTGCCTGAGGGCAGGCTAACCCAACCCAGGTCCGCCCAGACTCTCTCTTAGACCAGGACTCACTGAGGGGGAGAAAATGACAAACCTGGAAGTCCCAGGTCCCCACCCACCAGCTGAGGCACTAGAGTTCTCTCTACAGGAACAAGAGCTGATAAGAGGACACAAAAACAACAGCGTAGCCTGTTCCTCCAAGCAAACGCCACCTACTGGCAGGGACGACATCCTGCACACCCTTTTCACAGCACCTACTGACTAATTATACAGGGAATGGTCAAATCTCACCAACAGACACCACCTACCGGCTCAGAAAATAAACAAGGCGTGTGAATACCAAAAAAAAAAAACCTAAAGGAAAGAAACAACAACTGATCGACATGGGAAGAAATCAGCGAAGGAACTCAGGAAAAATGAAGAACCAAACATAAAGCATACCCCTAAAGAAGACCACCAACCTACTAGAAACAGACACCAACCAAAATCAGGCAACCAAAATGACAGAAGAGGAATTTCGTATGTGAATGATACGAAAACTCACCGACCTGCAAGAAAAACTCAATAACCAACACAAAGAAACCACAAAAAGCCTCCAGGACCTAGAACAAAAGTTCACTCAAGAAATAGACACAATGAAGAAAAATTTAACCGAACTCCTAGAAATGAAGAATCAATTCAGGGAACTACAAAATACAGTGGAAAGTCTCAAGAACAGGGTAGATCAAACAGAAGAAAGAATCTCAGAGATTGAAGATAACACCCTCAAACTAAATAAAACAGTCACAGAGATAGAGCAGAGAAACAGGAGAAAAGAGCAAAGCCTACAAGAGATGTGGGATTATGTGAAGAAACCTAATGTGAGGGACATAGTGTTACCAGAAGGAGAAGAAGACAACACTCAAGGGTTGGACAAGCTATTTGAAGATATAATAGAGGAAAATTTCCCAGGCCTTGCTCAAAATCTTGATATACAAGTTCAAGAAGTTCAGAGGACCCCTGGGAGATTCAATGCAAACAGGAAGACATCACGACATGCAGTCATCAGACTGACCAATTTAGCAACTAAAGAGGCCCTTCTAAGAGCTATAATACGAAAGAAGCAAGTACATAGCAGGGAAAGCCAATTCGAATAACACCAGATATCTCTACAGAGACATTACAAGCAAGGAGAGACTGGGCCCCTGTTCTCACTCTTCTGAAACAAAACAATGCCCAGCCTAGAATCTTATTCCCTGCAAAACTAAGCTTTGTATATGAAGGAGAAATTAAGACATTCTCAGATAAGCAAAGTCTCAGAGAATTCACCAAGACAAGACCTGTCCTACAAGAAGTACTCAAAACAGTGTTACGCACGAACACCATAATTAAAACTCGCGAATATAAAAACAACCAAAACCCAAAGATTAAAATCCAGATAATAAAATGCCTCAAGAGAGAAATCAAAGCAACAACACCCAACCCAACAGAATGAACAATAATCTACCTCACCTATCAGTTCTCTCAATAAATGTGAATGACTTAAACTCTCCACTCAAGAGACATAGGCTGGCTGAATGGATAAGAAAATACAAGCCAAGTATATGCTGCCTTCAGGAAACACATCTAACCTGCAAGGATACATACAGACTAAAAATAAAAGGGTGGAGATCAGTATTCCAAGCAAGTGGAAGCCAAAAGAAGGCTGGCATGGCAGTTCTAATTTCAGATGATTTAGTTTTTAAACCAACAAAAGTAGTGAAAGACAAAGAGGGTCATTATATAATGGTGAATGGCACACTTCAACAAGAAGAGATAACAATTTTAAATATATATGCACCCAACTTAGGTGAACCCAGTTTCATAAAGCAAACCTTTCTGCAGCTAAGCAAATGGATTAAGAGCAACTCCTTAATCACTGGAGATTTCAACACCCCACTGATGGCACAAGACAGATACTCCAAACAGAAAATTAATAAAGAAATAATGGACTTAAACAAAACTCTAAATCAATTGGGTCTGACTGATATTTACAGGACATTCCACCCAAAATCCACTGAATATACATTCTTCTCATCAGCTCACGGGACATTCTCTAAGATTGACCATATCCTAGGACACAAAGTAAACATCCAGAAATTTTTAAAAAATAGAAATCATACCATGTATCTTCTCAGATCACAGTGGAATGAAAGTAGAAATCAACCATAACAGAAACTCACATTTCTACACAAAAACGTGGAAATTAAACAACCTCCTACTAAATGATTACTTCATAAATGAGGAAATCAAGATGGAAATAAACAAATTCTATGAAGAAAATGACAATGGAGACACAAGTTATCAAATCCTCTTGGTCTCAGCTAAAGCAGTTCTGAGAGGAAAGTTTATCTCCATAAATGCCTATAACCAAAATTCAAAAAGATCACAAATAGACAATCTAATGAAACGACTCAAAGAGCTGGAAAAAGAAGAACAGACCAGCCCCAAACCCAGCAAGAGAAGTGAAATCAACAAGACCAAATCAGAACTAAGCGAAATTGAAAACAGGGAAGCTATTCAGGAGATTAATAAAACAAAAAGTTGGTTCTTTGAAAAAATAAAGAAAATTGACACACCACTGGTTAAGCTAACAAAAAGCAGAAAAGAGAAATCTCTAATAAGCTCCATCAGGAACAAAAAAGGAGATATCACAACTGATCCCAAAGAGATACAAGATATAATTTATGAGTACTACAAAAATCTTTATGCACACGAACTGGAAAATGTGGAGGAAATGGACAAATTTCTAGAAACACACAGCCTCCTTAGGCTCAACCAGGAAGGAATAGATTCCCTGAGCAGGCCAATCACAACAGCTGAAATAGAAACAGCAATTAAAAACCCTCCTAAAAAGAAAAGGCCCGGTCCAGATGGTTTCACACCCGAATTTTACCACACTTACAAAGAAGAACTAGAACCTATCTTGCAGAAACTTTTCAACAACATCGAGAAGAATGGAACTCGAACCTTTTATGAAGCCAATATTACTCTGATACCAAAACCAGGAAAGGATGCAACAAAAAAAGAAAACTACACACCAATATCCCTAATGAATATAAATGTAAAAATTTTCAACAAAATCTTAGCGAACCGAATCCAGACGCTTATCAAAAAAATAATCCATCATGACCAAGTGGGCTTAATCCCAGGGATGCAGGGATGCTTCAACATACATAAATCTATAAATGCAATTCACCACATAAACAGAAGCAAAAACAAAGACCACATGATTCTTTCAATAGATGCAGAAAAAGCTTTTGACAAAATTCAACACCCTTTCATGATACGAACACTTAATAAAAGAGGCATAGAAGGGACATACCTAAAAATGATATAACCCATATATGACAGACCCATAGCCAACATCATACTGAATGGGGAAAAACTGAAAGCATTCCCACTTAGAACTGGAACCAGACAAGGCTGCCCACTATCTCCACTTCTATTCAACATAGTGCTGGATGTCCTGGCTACAGCAATCAGACAGGAAAGTGGAATTAAAGGTATCCAAATAGGGGCAGAAGAGATCAAACTTTCACTGTTTGCTGATGATACGATATTATATTTAGAAAACCCCAAAATTCAACCAAGAAACTCCTGGAACTGATAAATGAATTTAGTAAAGTCTCAGGATACAAAATCAATACACAGAAATCAGAGGCATTCATATACGCCAACAACAATCAAATTGAGAATAAAATTAAAGACTCAATTCCCTTCACATAGCAACTAAGAAATTAAAACACCTGGGAATATACTTAACCAAGGAAGTAAAAGACCTCTACAGGGAGAACTATGAAACACTGAGGAAGGAAATAGCAGAGGATGTAAACAGATGGAAATCCATTCCAAGCTCGTGGATCAGCAGACTCAACACCATTAAAATGTCTATACTATCCAAACTCATGTACAGATTCAATGCAATACCTATTAAAATCCCATCAGCATTCTTCACAGATATGGAGAAATAATTTTACACTTCGTATGGAACCAAAGAAGAACCCAAATCTCAAGAGCAATTCTAGGCAACAAAAACAAAATGGGATGTATTAATATGCCAGATATCAAACTATACTACAAAGCTGTAGTAATTAAAACAATCTGGTATTGGCACAAAAATAGGAATATTGACCAGTGGAACAGATGTGAGAATCCTGATATAAAACCATCCTCATATAGCCATCTAATCTTTGACAAAGCAGACAAAAACATATGCTGGGGAAAAGAATCCCTTTTCAATAAATGGTGCTGGGAAAACTGGATAGCCACTTGTAGAAGGCTAAAGCAGGACACACACCTTTCACATCTCACAAAAATCAACTCACGCTGGATGACAGACTTAAACCTAAGGTATGAAACTATTAGAGTTCTAGAGGAAAATGTTGGAAACACTCTCCTAGATATCGGCCTAGGCAAAGTGTTTATGAAGAAGTCCCCAAAGGCAATCACAGCAGCAACAAAAATAAATAAATGGGACATGATGAAACTAAAAAGCTTCTGCACAGCCAAAGAAACAGTCATGAAAGTAAACAGACAACCTAAAGAATGGGAGAAAATTTCTGCATCCTACACATCCGATAAGGGACTGATAACTAGAATATCCTTAGAACTCATGAAAATCAGGAAGAAAATCAAATAACCCTATTAAAAAGTGGGCAAAGTACTTGAACAGAAACTTTTCCAAAGAAGACAGAAGAATGGCCAACAAACATATGAAAAAATGCTCAACATTTCTAATCATCAGGGAAAGGGCAAATCAAAACCACAATGAGATGTCACTTAACTCCAGTGAGAATGGCCTTTATCAAAAAGTCTCCAAACAATAAATGCTGGCATGGATGTGGAGAGAGAGGAACACTCCTACACTGCTGGTGGGACTGCAAACTAGTTCAACCTCTTTGGAAAGCAATATGGAGATACATTAAAGCGATACAAGTGAATCTACCATTTGATGCAGCAATCCCATTACTGGGCATCTACCCAAAAGATCCAATGACACTCTACAAAAAAGACACCTGCGCTCGAATGTTTATAGCAGCACAATTCATAATTGCAAGGCTGTGGAAACAGCCCAAGTGCCCATTAATCCAAGAATGGATTAATAAAATGTGGTATATGTATACCATGGAGTACTATTCAGCTCTAAGAAACAGCGGTGATATAGCACATCTTATATTTTCCTGGTTAGAGCTGGAACCCATACTACTAAGTGAAGTTTCCCAAGAATGGAAAAACAAGCACCACATATATTCACCAGCAAATTGGTATTAACTGAGCAACACCTAAATGAACACATAGGTACTACGGTAATAGGGTATTGGGCAGGGGAGAGTGGGGTGGGTATATACATACATAATGAGTGAGATGTGCACCATCTAGGGGATGGTCATGCTGGAAACTCAGACTTGTGGGGGGATGGAGGAAAGGGCATTTATTGAAACCTTAAAACCAGTACCCCCATAATATGCCGAAAAAATAAATAGTAAAGAAAAAAAATGTTTCTATGTTATGTGAATGAAGAGAGAGAAGTAAAATATATTCATATAGCCACTCATTAATTTATGTTAAAATAATATTAATGGTGAATATACATAAATTATGTTATAGATGAATCTTGTTATAATTTGTCTAAAAAGCAGAAATTTGAAGATAGATATGACATGAGAGTGAATGGCTAGAGAAATGTCCTAATGAGAGGAATAAAGTGAGTACATCCATTCAAAACATAGGATGCAGTAATAATGAATAACGATTACCCATGAAAGACCACTAATTCCAGTTCATTGCATTCCAACCTCCAGGCTAGGAGTAGAGAGAGATGAACTAGTCTAGTCCTGAATTCTATGAATGAGAGCGCTAACTAGGCCCCCAAAGACACTGATATCCAGTGATTTTTTTAAAGGCTTTGGAAGAAACATCCATGAAAACATCCCTGATATGATTGCTCTAAGACATCAAGACATAGCAGTCCTGTCACTAGTATCTCTACTATCCCCTTCCATGTCCTAATACCAAAGTTGACCTCAAGCATAGAGGGAATTCCTGAGAAAAATACAATACTATTTGCCATTATTACAGTCATTTCTGCTTTGGAAACAACATATGAACCACCTGGTCCCGGACCTGTTTGGTCTTAATTCCATAAATAATGGGATTTAACATAGGCGGAAGGAGAACATAGACATTAGCCAGCAGGACGTGAACATAGAGTGCAATGTGGCGTCCAAATCGCTGAGTGAGGACTGAGAAGATCCCAGGCCCATAAAAGAGAATGATGACACAGACATGGGAGCCACAAGTATTGAGAGCTTTTTGGCGAGCCTCTTGGGAAGGCATGTGGAAGACAGCACAGAGAATCAGCACATAAGAAATAAAAATGAGCAAAACATCCAAGACCAAGGTTGACATTAGCACAAAAAACCCATACCAGATGTTCACTCGAATGTCATCACAGGAAATTTTTGCTAAGACAATGGCCTTACAGGCAGTGTTTGGGAGTTTATTACTTTTGCAGAAAGTCAATCTTTTCAGAAGAAATATTGCAGGGAAAACTGTAGTAAAACTTCTCAGAAATATAAAAAGGCCAATTTTTCCAATCAGTGTGTGTGTAAGAATAGTGGTGTACCTCAGCGGGTAGCAGATGGCAATGTAGCGGTCAAATGCCATCACCAGCAAGATCCCTGACTCAGACATGAAAGTGGAAGTGAGGAAGAAGACCTGAGTGATGCAGCGACCCAAAGAGATCTCCCCGGCTTGGAACCAGAACAGGGCCAGGGCCTGAGGCACTATGCACGTGGAGAGGACAAGGTCTGTTGTTGCCAGCATGCAGAGGAAGAGGTACATGGGCTCGTGCAGGCTGCGCTTTGTGAGGATAATGAAGATGATCACGCTGTTCCCAAGCAGGGCAGCGACATAGGAGATGAAGAAGGGGATGGAAATCCATATGTGCTGGTCCTCTAGGCCAGGGATGCCCAGCAAACGGAAGACTGTGTGGCTAACACCAGTGTGGTTTAATGCAGTCATGCCTGGGGAAACCTTTCAGTACTTCACCGCCTATTCACGGAGGTAGAGGGAAAATCAGGTTATACTCATATATATCCTTTGATGTCACCTATTGCTTTTGGCCCCTAGCTGATCCCATTCCATCCTGAGAATACCAGAAACTATGATGCATGTAAAGACAAATCAGATATCCTTTGTTTTTTGAATGAAGCCTTTATCTCATTAATAAGATAGACCTTCATGCAATTAAAGAAAATTAGATGCTTAAGCTGGCATGTAAGTGGTACAAAATAAAACACAGAATACAGAGCACAGAAACACAAATGGAAGGAGTAATTTACTTTGTATTCGTGTTGGTTTTAAGAATAAGTTTATTGTTGGGAAAATATGATTGAGGAATTTATGAGACATAGCTCATAAGACCATTATTTTATTGTATAACCCAATATTGCTATACTAAAGACAGAAATAGGAGTTTTCAGGGTTTTGCCCTGAAAAAAATATGGGAATTCAATGGTTCACTTATTAGTGGCTGCCATCATGGGAGAGCTCTCAAATCATCCGGTAGGGATGTTTTCAAAAAAGGCTGCCCAGTATCTCAAAACCTATGAGCTTCCCTATGTCTTGAAAGACAAGGCGAAGCAAATATGGCCCACAGGATGGGAGCCAGAGACAATGAGTGTCCTTTGCCCAGAGGTGCGCCCTGGTGGTTATAGGTGGTTATAAACAACCTGTTTTACAGAGATGAGTTTCCTGCTGTCTCTTGTCTGTCTACCTTTAAGTCCACAATAACTAATCAAATAAATATAGAGTCTCTTTACCTCTTTTGTTATACCTTTATTAATTCACAACTACCTCTTAAAAATTAAAAGTTAGCCCCTAAAAAGACTTTATACCTGTTTATGTTCACCCACATAGATTAAAACCCCTTTAAGAGGACTTTTGATCCTAACCCACTACCTGTATATTCCTGTCTCCCCTAACAACTACATTCCCTAATATACAAATATGTTATCCTGACAACTGTTAATTGATGTTGTGATATAAAAACCTATATGAATCTAATCATATTATTGGACATTCACAGGGATATGCCAGTCTCCTAAATACACCACTATATTATATCTAATCTTTTTATATAAAACTATAAACTATACCTTAGTCTCTCTATACTCTTTTATTCTATTTCCTATCAATTTCCTTATCCTCTATAGCAACCCATATCTAAGGGACTTGGCTCCACGAGGAGAAATAGCTAATCTCCTCGTAAGCCTGCCTCAACATCTTCCCCACAGTTTATTTTTGAACTTACCTTGATATATAGTTTAGAATGGCAATATTTGAAATTTATACCAAGTAGAGGATGGACAAGGTCATTTAGGAGTTTAAGAAGAAATGTTTGATATGCAAATGCCAAGAATGTTTGGAACCTTTTAGTTCTTTGTAGTTGTGGCATTGTAAATTTGG
Organism: Mirza zaza; assembly: GCA_008750895.1. Classification (NCBI taxonomy): domain Eukaryota; kingdom Metazoa; phylum Chordata; class Mammalia; order Primates; family Cheirogaleidae; genus Mirza; species Mirza zaza. The sequence goes on from VSMD01044557.1 coordinate 18,754, forward strand.
GCAATTGGAGACAAGATGGCAGCCAAAGATTTGCTCACAATACAAATTAAGGGACCTGGACTTAAACTGTGAAGAAATGGTCAGCCAGTATGAAGTAAGTGCTATGTCCTATACGTTTCAAACAGAGTGGGGAGTAGGGGTAATACAATATGGGCTGTGAAATTATTTACATTTTATAGCCCACCAATATTTGATGTGTTCCCTATAAATATCTCTTTAGGCAACAGGGATAAATTTCTAGTAAAGACCTAACACACTGTGGGCCATATCCTCAGGCCAACTGAAGGCTGGGAAGAACATAAGCAGTTCTGGTTTCCATCATGCCACAGAAGAGGAGCTGGGTGCAAACACAGAAAGAGGGCAAGTAGACGGAAATTCTCAGGATTGGTGGAGACGACAGAAACAAAGTTAGACTTCTTTAGATTCTAGAAAGCACATAGGTGATTTAGTGGCCAGAAGTCTCCTTATTCCCCTGAAGCAGTACCATAATTTGTAAGAGAAATAAGTTTACACCGTCAAGGCCAAACTCCAGGGCTTTCCCTATCCCATGGCTTCTCTGACTGTGTGTTGAACTTGACATCTGTTTCCATTCTCAGGAGGTGAGGTTGGTGCAGTTCAGGGATGCAGGAAATGAAGACATATACACATAAACAACTTTCAGCATCTCTGTAGTTACTCATGCCTGACTGGAGATCTGGCACCTAGTAAGGACACACAGCCATTTGTTCCCTGCCCTCTAGGTTCCATGCTCCTCATCTCTGGAGTAGGGAAATCCACTCCTATTTTTGTGCTTATATTACTCTCTAAGTAATGGGTGAAGCTGTCTGGGAAATAGACTAAGAGATGTGAGAAGTTTCAGGGGCTTTGCAGGTGTTTGCCTTAAAGGAATCTATGGACATGTCAGTTCACAAAATAGAAGCTGCTTCCAACAAGGGGGGCATTTTCAGAGGACGTTTGCAAAGCGGCGTTTCTTCTCTTGCTGCCAGTCATCAGCTTGAGCTTTTTTGCAAAGCAGAAGCTTGGTTTTGGTCCTTGGCAGAGAAGCTGATTAAAATGCCTGCCCAGCAGATAACATGAAGCTGGAGCTATCCTACACTTCAAGGCCTATCCTGCTTCACTCCTGACTACATGTCTCTGTTTTAGAAGAAGCAGATTAGAATAGTACACAGACTCAGTGTTCTCATTTTATACATTGTATGCTCAGCTAGGTCTGTTTCTAACTTAGAGCTTAGCATGCTTATCTTTGAAAAATTGTATTCTCTCTGGTCTTGTAGACAGAATTAGGTAAGCTTCCCCAGGAAACCTTAAAAAATGAACTGTATATGTAATTCTCTAACAGAAGACAACTATTTACTGGACCAATAAATACTGATACGGGACTTCATTTGGGGTCTCAGTGTGTGGGAAGCTGAGAACTCATGACTCCCCCATATTTTAAACTGCTCTTCCTCTCCATCTCAGTCATTTTTCCATCTATAATATTTCTTTATTTCTTATTTCCACATCTCTTGTGACGATCCTGCCTTAGGACCTGTTTGCACCGGGAGGGTGGCCAACTCCCGGCAGTTTATGTGTATGCGTCTTCATCTCCTGCATCCCCGAACTGCACCAACCTCATCTCCTGAGAATGGTCCACATGTACTCACCATCATATTGGTACTGACTGGTTAACGCTATGGTGCTAAAATGGTGGTGGTGTTCACCAGGGATTTGGAGGTTGCGGGGGCGGGTTTGAGGCAAAGATATAAAATGCAACCAAAATGTTTGTATTCTCATATTTTCCTGAATTAAAAAAAAGAAAAAGAAAAAGAAAATCATGTGACAGGAGCCCAGTAAAGGACATGCTTGCTGTAGACAGCACCTGCCACCAGGTCAGCCTGTGGCCACACAGCCACTATGAGAATATATATATATGTCCTTGAGAAAAGCTGCTCTTCTGAAAGACATAGAAGAAATCAAAATAGATATGAAAATGCCATTGGGGGTTGATGGCTAATTGTGTGCACCACTATGTTGACAAAGCAATAGCTAGGAAAAAGATCAAAATGAAGCAACATAAATCTTAAGTAACTGAAAAGAAGAGGTTGAAGAGGACCTGCTTACAAATAAGGACAGCCATTGTATGCTTTGGTGGTAAAGAGGATTTTTCTTCTGGGAGTCAGAGAAGAGGGGTTAAGGAGCTCAGTGATAGGGGTCTGGTCTATGGATGAATTTGTAGGTACTTGAGTAGTTGATTGTCTACTCAATCTAATCTGAGACAACTTCTCAAAAGCCTCATGAATGCTCCCCCAGTCTTGATCCAGGTTGTCTTCAGCATCCCAGAGAATTAACTTCCATCTCCCTGCTTTGTGTTCCTGAGACAGTTACCCTTATTCAGGGCATTTCTGTTCAGGATGTCAGCAACATGCCTGTGAGAACCTTCTCCCCATAAGTCATTTCTTCTCTCTGATTTCACAAGAACTCCAATTATCAGAGCACCTATCTCATGAATAGGAGGTTATTAGTTACCTGGCAATGTCCCTTCAAGTGACTTTAAACTTTCTCAGGTCTGGGAGCTGTTTCTTTCCTTGTATTTTCCAGACCTCATCACACTAAGGCACAGTGTAACTTCTCAAAGTGTTCAAAAAAAGAACTAAATGACAAAAATTGAGTGGGTGTGAACGATCAGGGCAGAGTAGCCATGAATAAACCCCTTTGTGGCCTTGGATATTTACAGTAATCAGGCTCTGGGGCCAGGTATAACTTTTTCTGGAGGGGTTTAGGGCTCCTTGGAACACTGAGAACTAAAAAGAGTCCTCATACCCAGGGTCTCCTCATTCTTCCTTTCCAGACAGCATTTTGCATTCTACTTGGCTGGCCCATATTTGTGACTGTGGTTCAGTGTTGTGCTGGTAACCCAGCTCAAATGCACACACAAAGATCAATCAATGTCCTGATTTGTAATAATTGCTGATTTTGGCCATGTATAAACCCTAATCATGATCATTTTGAAGGTACCTACGTGACATCACTGAATATGGAATTTGAACAGTACAGGTGCCTCCACCTCACAACTGCTGTAGCCTCTCCAGCTCTGTCTACACAACTCCAGATACTAGCCCTAGTATTTCTGACCAGCTACCTTAGGTCCTATAACATCTGGTCTCGATAGGGCCATTCTGCCTGAAATTTCATTCCCAGTGATAAAAAAAAATCACTCACCTGCCTTATATGGAGTTCTCATGAGTGATTTTAAGGCTGTCAGAGTGATGGGTACCAGGAAAATGAGATTTTATGTATGTGCCTGAAAGTCTCCAGGGAAGCTATTACCTCAGGGAGTCCAGATGTAGAGCTGTTTTTTCAACAGCACCTCCTGTATTCCATACATGTTTGTCAAAGCGTTATGGCTTTCTAAGCCTGCCTCATTCACCCTTTCCTCTAAACATCTTCCATCCCTTCATTAGGCTTGCTCATGTACCTATTTCTAATAAATAATTGTTAGCTTTGCTACACCAATTATTTCTATGACCATTTTATGGGTTTTGGTAAATATTAATTCTATTTTCAATGGGCACAATTTGTAAATCATCATATTAATTGTTTTAAAAACATAGTATAAGAAAAATATCCCTTTGTAATTTAGATAAACTTGAAGTGAATTTATAACATTTCAAGACAAACTCTCGAATTTGTAATGATAATATTTTAAATATTAATATTTACCTAAGAATACTTGAATGTCTTCTTAAAAGTCTATTTGCCCTACTTGTGCGAGTTAAGATCAACTATGAAAAACATTCTGTACCCTTTTTTCCTTTGGCTATCAAATAATATACATTTAATTTTCATTTATCTCATTCAGTAAAACTCTTCTTGCTAATAAACTTATCTCTTTCTTTATAATTCTTATATTTTTACATTTTTATTTAATTAGTCCATATAAGTGCATATATACATATATGTAAAGGAGAAACAGTTTTATGTTTAAGAAATATCTTTTTGTGTGTCGCAGGTTATTTAGCTGTGCCTGGGACTTGTTTAATGTTAGCAATAGTAATTGGGTGTAATTTGCATTTTGGGGCTTCTGACCATGTCTGGTCATGTTGGAGCGCTGTGAGCCATGGCTAGTGAACTGCTTTTGTAAAGCTCTTTTACAGTACTCTGTTAGATTGTTACTTTGACCCACCAAGTGAGCTTAGTTGAGGGCTACAGAGAAGACCGGTCTCTCTTGGGACAGAAGAGTTTTGCAAACATTTGCTAGCACTCCATGAGACCCTTTGGCATAGCTGGTGAAGTGCCCACATCTGTTAGCTTTCTCCAAGATCCTGACTATGCCCCACAAACTTCTCTGGCTCCTGAAAATAATTAGTTAGCACTCCCCAAGAGTGCTCTGCAGGACTCCCAGGTGTTTTGCTGTGCCAGAGCTGCATTGTGTTCAACTAACCGCCCTACTTGCTGGGCCATGTCTCTTTCTCTAACCACACTCAGAACTTATGCTCTGCTAAATTTTAGATATTTTATGTTTTGTGTTGGTGTTACAATGAAATTGTTTACAGTTTTATTTTGAATCATTTGCTGCCAGTATATAAAATATAATATATTTTTGCATTTTAAGGCTGTATCCCATGACCTAGCCAAATCCATTTATTAATCCTGTGTTGTATAGAGTCTTAAGATTTTTTACATATCCTTTGGGTAAATACGAAGGAGCACAACTGCTGGATTATAAGGTAAGAGAGAACATTTAGTTTTGCCTGGGTTGAGTCCTCACCTTTGCAAGTGTGTTGCACTAAACATTGGAGTGCAGGTATCTTTTAGATAAAAAAGAGTTCTTTTCTTTTGGGTAGATACCCAGTAGTAGGATTGCTGGATCAAATGGTAGGTTTACTTTTAGATTTTTAAGAAACTGCCAAGCTGTCTTCCTAAATGTCTGTACTATATTGCATTTCCACCAGCAATGAATGAGAGTTCCTGTTGCAGCACATCCTTCCCAGCATTTAGTGTTGCCAATGATTTTTACCATTCTAATAGGTATGTAGTGGTATCTCATTTAAACTTGCAATTCTTCAATCACGTATGTTGAGCGTATGTTTATAGGCTTATTTGACACCTGTATATCTTCTCTGATGAGGTATTCGTTCAGACCTTTGTCCATTTTTTAATTGGATTATTCATTTTCTTATTGTTGAGTTTTAAGAGTTCTTATATATTTCAGATAACAGTTCTTTATCAGATATATCTTTGCAAATATTTTTTCCTAGTTTGTGGTTTGTCTTTTCATTCTCTTGATAGTTAATTTTGTAGAGCAGAAGTTTTTAATTTTAGTTAAGTCCAGTTTATCAATAATTTCTTTCATGAATTGCACCTTTGGAATTATACCTTTGAATTATACCTTTGGAATTATACCTTTGTAATATAGTTAGGTCCAGTTTAAGAATAATTTCTTTCATGAATTATACCTTTGGTGTTTACTGAAAAAGTCATCATCACAGCCACAGGCACATAAATTTTTCCTGTTATCTTCTAGGAGTTTTATAGTTTTAAATTTTATATTTAGGTATATGATCCATTTTAAGTTGATTTTTGTGAAGGATAGAAGGACTATGTCTACATTAATTGTTAATATCAAAATGTACTATCAAATAGTCCTGATTGAATCAGGACTATATAGTGTGCTCATCACCCAGATAGTGTACATGGGTACAAATATTTTGCTTACATGGGTCTCTTTTGTAATGATTGAATCAGAACTATATAGTGTGCTCATCACCCAGATAGTGTTGTCTGTACCTATTAGGAAGGTTTTCAGCCATTCCCTCCTCCCCCCTTTCACCCTGGTTGATTTCCACTAAGTTTTGCTTCTCTCTGTGTACATGTGTGCTCATTATTTAGTTCCAATTTAATAGCGCTGTTTATTTTTCCATTCTTGAAATACTTCATTTAGTACAATGGCCTCCAGTTCCATCCACATTGTTGCAAAAGACATTAATTCATCCTTTTTTACGGCTGAGTAGCATTCTATACATGAATAGTATATATATACTACATTTTGTTAATCCACTCATGAATTGATGGGCATTTGGCTTAATTCCACATCTATGCTATTGTAAATTATTCTGCAATCAATATTCTAGAGCAGGTGCCTTTTGGATGAAAAGCCTTCTTTTCCTTTGGGTAAATACTCAGTAGTGAGATTGCTGGATCAAATGGTAGCTCTACTTTTAGTTTTGTGAGGATTCCTTGTATGCTTTTCCATAGAGGTTGTACTAATTTGCAGTCGCATAAACAGTGTATAAGCATTCCTTTTTCTCTGCATCCATGCCAGCATCTGCTGTTTTTTGGACTTTTTTTTGTTTAATTGAACTCTGAATTTATTCAAATGCCCCTTAAAAAGAAAAACACTTCACAAAAGAAATAGAAAAATAGCCTAAACAGATGAACAAATATTCAGTGTCACTAGTAATCAAAGAATTATAAATTAAAATGACATACCATTTTTGCCATCCAAACTGGCTTTACTACATAATCATGTCACATAGACACACACATAAGAATATACTACATACTGGGGTTTTTATGGCAATTTTTTTAAATTTTTTATTTTTTCATATTATCGGGGTACAAATATTGTTAGGGTTACATATATTGCACCTGCCATTCCTCCCCATGCCCCCCCACCCCGGCCTTACCCAAACATCAAGCATGTCCTACTCTCAGGTGGTGCGTATCACACCTATTTTGTAAGTGTAAATTCTTCCCCTCCTCTCCCCTCCCATTTGCCCACCACCTGATAAAAGTTTGTTTGTTTGTTTGTTTGTTTTTTCCCTTTTTTTGACCTTTGAGTTACATCGTATATCTTAGCCTTTCCCTTGAAAGGTTTAGATGTATAAAGGCATTCTAACTGGGATAAGGTGATACCTCATTGTAGTTTAATTTTTCATTTCCCTGATAAATAGTGACGTTGAGAATTTTTTCATATGTTTATTGGCCATTTGTCTATCTTCTTTTGGAAAGCTTCTTTTCAGGTCTTTTGTCACTTTTTAATGGGGTCGTTTGCTTTTTTCTTGCCTATTTGCTTGAGTTCTTTGTAAATTTTGGTTATTAGTTCTTTAGCTTGGACATATAGCTTGGAATATAGCTTGGAAATAGTTTCTTCCATTCTGTAAGTTGTCTATTTGATCTGCTGATTATTTCCTTAGCTGTGAAGAAGCTTTATATTTTTTTTTTTTCTTTCTTTTATTCCATCATATTATAGGGGTACAAATATAATTAGGGTTACAAATATTGCCCCTGCCCCCCCTTCCATCCCCCCGACGTGCCAGAGATTCAAGCGTGTTCTATCCCCTGGTGGTGCGCACCGCACACATTATGTAAGTATACATTCTTCTCCTCCTGCCCACTTCCGCCTGGCCACCACCGGATAAAAAGTTTTGTTTGTTTGTTTGTTTGTTTGTTTGTTTGTTTGTTTGTTTGTTTTTTGACATTTGGGTTATATTGTATATCTTTGCCTCTCCCTAAGAAGGGTTAGAGTTGGCCTTCCCCTTCAAAATGCTCTCCACATCCCTAAGAGTGGGTCTCTCCCATCCCGCCCACTCAAATCCCTGGTTAACATTACCACCATTAGAGAACCATAGTTTTAATCAGTCAGTACCAATTTGCTGGCAAGTAGATGTGGGGCCCATTTTCCATGTTTTGTGTCACCTCACTTTGGATAACGGGCTTGAGCTTAATCCAGGATAGCATAAACGGTGCTAGCTCACAGTCATTTCTTAGAATTGAGTAATATTCCACTGGAGCATATACCACATTTTAATTATCCACTCATGAGTTGACGGCAATTGGGTTGTTTCCATGACCATGCAATAGTGAACTGCTATAAACATTCAGGTGCTGATGTCTTTTTAGTAGAATGTCTTATGGTCTTTTGGGTAGATGCCCAAAAATGCTGTTGCTGGGTCGAATGGTATTTCTATTTCTAGATGCAGAATCGTTTTAGTTAAATCAAATCAAATATTTATTTTTGGGGGGGAGGATCAAGATGGTGGACGAGAAACACCTCCAGACAAAGTGTCTCTGGAGAAAAGACAGATTCTAGCAGAAATTAGAAAAAAGAAGCAAGAAGACGAGCATACAGCGGACGAGGGCCGGAAGGAGGGGTACTTGAGACCCCGGGAGACTCCACGGGAGGAGGTCACGGAGGAGAACTGGAAGCTGAGACCCCTGGAGCAGCCCGGAGACAGCGGGAAGGGTAGGTGTATCTGCTGTTTCCCCTCCCCTGCATCTGAGACTGCTTGTGGGCTCCTCAGCAGGTGGAGAGACCTGCGGACACCAGCCCAGAGAGGGCCACCGCCAGCTAGCGGTGACCCTGTAGCGAATGTGGCACCGGGATCCCAAATGCCTCGGGACATCTCCGTGTGCACAGACCCGAGTCACACAGCAGGCACCATATTGCCTCCTTCTCCACTCTCCCGACCCTGCTCCTGGCTGCCCAAAGAGACAATATAGCCACCAGGCGGAGGCACCTCCAGGGAACGGGACCTTCACTTTTGGGACCCTACAGCTAACTAAGGGGTACTCAGACTGTGAGCTCCCTACCTGCCAGCTCTCCCAGGTGTTGCTGGCACAGTGATGCCAAGAGAACGGTGCAGACCCTGATGCTGAGAGACATAGACCCAAGCTTGGGCTCCCTGTGGGTGAATTGGGACTGGCACTCCTCTCCCTGGTGGGGATACAGTTTGAACTCTGGGACCCAGAGGTCAGACCTGCAGAACAAATCCCATGCACTGAGGTCTCACATTACCTGGAGCACACAAGGGATCTACGTGAATAGCCTACTGAGGTGTGTGTGCCTTCAGGGAAAGATCAGCATCCTAGAGGGCAACCCACCTCCCAAAGGGGGCCTGATGCCCAGCCCAGGTGGCGTTCCTGCGCAGGGAACATCCCTGCTGGCATCAAAGTCCAGGCAGGCCTGGTGGCAGAGGCCCAGGAGTAGCTGCGGAGTTGGGGAGGGTGGAAAGAAGCGAGGCCCACTCCAGACCTCGGCTCTCAGACAGCCCCACCCCCACAAGCAGACTTTCTGGCTGAGCGGGGCCGTTCCTGCCCCTCCCTGACAGCTTTTCCAGAGAACAGAACTGTGACCCCTGGTAACAGCACTGGTGGTGCCTGAGGGCAGGCTTACCCAAACCAGCTCCACCCAGACTCTCTCCTATACCTGCCCTCACTGAGGGGGAGAGAAGGACACACCTAGAAGTCCCAGGGCCCCACCTACCACCTGACGCACTAGAGTGCCTCCCTACAGGAACAAGAGCTGATAACAGGACACAAAAACAACAGTGTAGCCTGTTCCTCCAAGTAACGCCACCTACTGACAGGGAGGGCATCCTGCACAGCCTTTTCACGGCACCTACTGACTCATTATACAGCGAATGGTCAAATCTCACCCACAGACACCACCTACCGGCTCGGAAACTAAACAAGGCATGTGAATACCCAAACAAAAACCTAAAGGAAAGAAACAACAACTGATCAACATGGGAAGAAACCAGCGAAAGAACTCAGGAAATATGAAAACCAAATGGAAAACACACCCCCAAAGAGGAGCACCAGCCTCCTAGAAATGGACACCAACCAAAATCAGGCAACCAAAATGACAGAAGAGGAATTTCGTATGTAGATCATAAGAACACTTAACAACCTGCAAGAACAGCTCAATAACCAACAAAAAGAAACCACAAAAAGCCTCCAGGACCTAGAACAAAAGTTCACTAAAGAAATAGACACAATAAAGAAAAGTTTAACCGAACGCCTGGAAATGAAGAATCAATTCAGGGAACTACAAAATACAGTGGAAGGTCTCAAGAACAGGGTAGATCAAACAGAAGAAAGAATCTCAGAGATTGAAGATAACATCCTCCAACTAAATAAAACCGTCACAGAGACAGAGCAGAGAAACAAGAGAAAAGAGCAAAGCCTACAAGAGATGTGGGATTATGTGAAGAAACCTAATGTGAGGGTCATAGGGTTACCAGAAGGAGAAGAAGACAACACTCAAGGGTTGGACAAGCTATTTGAAGATATAATAGAGGAAAATTTCCCAGGCCTTGCTCATAATCTTGATATACAAGTTGCAGAGGATCCCTGGGACATTCAATGCAAACAGGAAGACGTCACGACATGCAGTCATCAGACTGACCAAAATAGCAACTAAAGAAGCCATTCTAAGAGCTGTAAGACGAAAGAAGCAAGTAACATACAAGGGAAAGCCAATTTGAATAACACCAGACTTCTCTAATGAGACTTTACAAGCAAGGAGAGACTGGGGCCCCGTTCTCACTCTTCTGAAACAAAACAATGCCCAGCCTAGAATCTTATTCCCTGCAAAACTAAGCTTCGTATATGAAGGAGAAATAAAGACATTCTCAGACAAGCAAAGGCTCAGAGAATTCACCAAGACAAGACCAGCCCTACAAGAAGTACTCAAAACAGTGGTATGCACAAATACCATAATTAAAACTCGCGAATATAAAAACAACCAAAACCCAAAGATTAAAGGCCAGATAATACAATGGCTGAAGAGTGAAATCAAAGCAACAACATCCAACCCAACAGAATTAACAGTAATCTACTTTACCTATCATTTCTCTCAATAAAGGTGAATGGCTTAAACGCTCTACTCAAGAGACATAGGCTGGCTGAATGAATGAGAAAATACAGACCAAGTATATGCTGTCTTGAGGAAACACATCTAACCTGCAAAGATTCGTATAGACTAAAAGTAAAAGGGTGGAGATCAGTATTCCAAGCAAGTGGAAGTCAAAAGAAGGCTGGCGTGGCAGTTCTAATTTCAGACAATTTAGTTTTTAAACCAACAAAACTAGTGAAAGACAAAGAGGGTCATTATATAATGGTGAAGGGCACAGTTCAACAAGAAGAGATAACAATTTTAAATATATATGCACCCAACTTAGGTGCACCCAGATTCCTAAAGCAAACCTTACTGTATCTAGCAAATGGATTAATAGCAACGCCATAATCACTGGAGAGTTTAACACCCCACTAACGGCACAAGAAAGATACTCCAAACAGAAAATTAATAAAGAAACAATGGACTTAAACAGAACTCTAAAACAATTGGGTCTGACTGACATTTACAGGACATTCTACCCCAAATCCACTGAATATACGTTCTTTTCATCAGCTCAACGGACATTCTCTAAGATTGACCATATCCTAGGACACAAAGTAAATCTAAACAAATTTAAAAAATAGAAATCATACCATGTATGATCGGATCACAGTGGAATAAAAGTAGAAAACAACCGTAACGGAAACTCACATTTCTACACAAAAACGTAAAAATTAAACAACCTCCTACTAAATGATTAGTTCATAAATGAAGAAATCAAGATGAAAATAAAAAAATTCTATGAACAAAAAGACAATGGAGAGGCAAGTTATCAAATCCTCTGAGGAACAGCTAAAGCAGTTCTGAGAAGAAAGTTTATCTCCATAAATGCCTATAAACAAAAGACAAAAAGATCACAAATAGACAATCTAATGAAATGACACAAAGAGGTGGAAAAAGAAGAACAGACCAGCCCCAAACCCAGCAGAAGAAGTGAAATCAACAAGACCAAATCAGAACTAAGGGAAATTGAAAACAGGGAAGTTATTCAGGAGATTAATAAAACAAAAAGTTGGTTCTTTAAAAAAATAAACAAAATAGACACGACATTGGCTAGGCTAATGAAAAGCAGAAAAGAGAAATCTCTAATAAGCTCCATCAGGAAAAAAAAAGGGAGATATCACAACTGATCCCAAGGAGATGCAAGATAAAATTTACGAATACTATAAAAATCTCTATGCACACAAACTGGAAAATGTAGAGGAAATGGACAAATTTATAGAAACACACAGCCTCCCTAGGCTCAACCAGGAAGAAATAGATTCCCTAACAGACCAATCACAGGAGATGAAATAGAAATAGCAATTAAAAATCTCCCTAAAAAGAAAATTCCTGGTCCAGATCGTTTAAACCTGAATTTTACCACACTTACAAAGAAGCACTAGTGCCTATCTTGCAGAAATTATTCCACAACATCGAGAAGAATGGAAACTTACCCAACACCTTTTATGCAGCAAATATTACTCTGATACCAAAATCATGAAAAGATACAACAAAAAAAGAAAACTACAGACCAATATCCCTAATGAATTTAGATGCAGAAATTTTCAACAAAATCCTAGCGAACCGAATCCAGACGCTTATCAAAAAAACAATCCCTCACGACCAAGTGGGCTTCATCCCAGGGATGCAGGGATGATTCAACATACTTAAATCTATAAATGCAATTCACGAGCCCCGCCCAGAAGATGGTGGATGAGAAACACCGCCAGACAGAGTGTCTCTGAAGAAAAGACTGATTCTAGCAGAAATTAGAAGAAAGAAGCAAGAAGACGAGCCTACATCGGATGAGGGTCGGCAGGAGGAGTACCTGAGACCACGGGAGACTCCACGGGAGGAGGTCGCACAGGAGAACTGGAGGCTGGGACCCCTGGAACAGCACGGAGACCAGCGGGAAGGGTAGGTGGATCTGCCATTTCCCCTCCCCTGCATCCCGGACTGCTGGTGGGCTCCCCAGCAAGCAGAGGGACCTGTGGACACCAGCCCAGCGACAACTGCAACCAGTGAGCGGTAAGCCAGTAGCGGATGCGGCGCCAGGCTCCCAACTCCCTCGGGGCACCTCTGTGTGCACAGACCCGAGCCGCGCGGCAGACGCCATATTGCCTCCTCTTCCCCTCCCCTGACCCAACCCGCGGCTGCCCAGAGAGACAGAGAGACAATATAGCCACCAGCCGGAGGCACCTCCAGGGAACAGGACCTTCCCTTTTGGGGCCCTACAGCTGACTAAGGGAAACTTAGACTGTGAGCTCTTTGCCCGCCAGCCATCCCAGGTGCTGCTGGCACGGTGATCCCAGGAGAACGGGGCAGAGCCTGAGGTTGAGAGACATAGCCCTAGCTTGGGCTCCCTGCGGGTGAATTGGGACAAGCACGCGTCTCCCTGGTGGGGACAAAGTTTGAACTCTGGGACCCAGAGGTCAGACCTGCAGACCACATCCCGTACACCAAGGCCTCGCATTGCCCGGGGCACAGAAGGGATATACGTGAACAGCCTGCTGAGGTGTGTGTGCCTTCAGAGGCTGATCGGCATCCTAGAGGGCAACCCTTCCCCCAAAGGGAGGCTGTGTGCCCAGCCCAGGTGGCGTTCCTGCAGCAGGGAACCTCCCCGCTGGCATCACAGCCAGGGGAGGCCTGGTGGCGTGTGGTCTGGCCTACTGACAGAGGCCCAGGAGTAGCCGCGGACTTGGGGACGGTGGAAATAGGCCAGGCCTGCTCCAGACTGCGGGTCTCGGACAGCCCCACCCCCACACGCAGACCCTCTGACTGAGCGGGGCCATTCCAGCCCCTCCCTGTCAGCTTTGCCTGGAAGCAGAGAACAGAACTTTGACCCCTGCTGACAACATTGGTGGTGCCTGAGGGTGGGCTTACCCAACTCAACTCTGCCCAGACTCTCTCCTAGACCAGCCCTCACTGAAGGGAAGAAAAGGACACACCTGAAAGTCCCAGGGCCCCACCCACCACCTGAGGCACTAGAGTTCTCTCTTCAGGAACAAGAGCTGATAAAGGGACGCAAAAACAACAACGTAGCCTGTTCCTCCAAGCAAGCACCACCTACTGACAGGGAGAGAGAGGATCCTGCACACCCTTTTCACGACACCTACTGACTCATTATACAGGGAGTGGTCGAATCTCACCCACAGACACCACCTACCGGCTCAGAAACTAAACAAGGCGTGTGAATACCCAAACAAACACCTAAAGAAAAGAAACAACAACTGATCGACATGGGAAGAAATCAGCGAAGGAACTCAGAAAATATGAAGAACCAATCAGAAAACACACCACCAAAGAGGAGCCCCAGCCCCCTAAAAACGGACACCAACCAAAATCAGGCAACCAAAATGACAGAAGAGGAATTTCGTATGTGGATCATAAGAACACTCACTGACCTGCAAGAACAACTCAATAACCAGCACAAAGAAACCACAAAAAGCCTGCAGGATCTAGGAAAAAAGTTCACTAAAGAAATAGACACAATGAAGAAAAGTTTAACCGAACTCCTGGAAATGAAGAATCAGGTCAGGGAACTACAAAATACAGTGGAAAGTCTCAAGAACAGGGTAGACCAAACAGAAGAAAGAATCTCAGAGATTGAAGACAACACCCTCCAATTAAATAAATCAGTCACAGAAGTAGAGCAGAGAAACAAGAGAAAAGAGCAAAGCCTACAAGAGATGTGGGATTATGTGAAGAAACCTAATGTGAGGGTCATCGGGTTACCAGAAGGGGAAGAAGAAAACACTCACGGGTTGGACAAGCTATTTGAAGATATAATAGAGGAAAATTTCCCAGGCCTTGCTCATAATCTCAATATACAAGTTCAAGAAGCTCAGAGGACCCCTGGGAGATTCAATGCAAATAGGAAGACGTCACGACATGCAGTCATCAGACTGACCAAAATATCAACTAAAGAGGCCCTTCTAAGAGCTGTAAGACGAAAGAAGCAAGTAACTTACAAGGGAAAGCCAATTCGAATAACATCAGACTTCTCTAATGAGACTTTACAAGCAAGGAGAGACTGGGGCCCCATTGTCACTCTTCTGAAACAAAACAATGCCCAGCCTAGAATCTTATTCCCTGCAAAACTAAGCTTCGTATATGAAGGAGAAATAAAGACATTCTCAGACAAGCAAAGGCTCAGAGAATTCACCAAGACAAGACCAGCCCTACAAGAAGTACT
>VSMD01044558.1:0-14411 GCA_008750895.1 Mirza zaza
TGAAGGTTTTAATTTCCAAAGAGTGGGGGGATTTCAAAGAGACAACTCATAAAACATTCTACCCTTTTCCAGGCCACTCCATCTGTTACATCACTGCTCCCAAAGGCTTGGGCAGGGGTGGGAAAGACCCCAAGGGGCCCTTGGCTGAAGACAGCTCTGGTGCCGGAAGAAGAGGCTGTTCCCATGGGGTCCAGAACACTCCATATTGGCTGCCTTCCCCAGGAAAAGGAGAGCAGGTGGGACATTAGATCACACAAAATGCACCTCCTTGTTTAGAAGTTGACATAACTGCCATCTGAAGATGTCTGAAAGCCTGCACTGTCCCTGTGAGCTCAGAGAGAGCAGGATGAAGCAGGTCTTCATTTTGGGGATATTTGGACAGCTGCAGGGGCCAGGAGTCAGGCAGGACCTCTCAGTGAAGTGCCTCCTGGCCCTGGAGCCGTTTCCTGCTCATACTCCTTTAGAGGTGATGCTGAAACCAAATCACGACTTAACTCTTTGAGAAAACAGAAAAGTACACATCAAATTGCCACAATTCACATTGCCTTAATTTGCTGCAACTAAGGAGAGTCAGGAACCAGCCTGTGTGCCAAGGCAGGCTTGACATTTTACACTGGTCAGAAACCTCCTCCCCATGGCCCATGACAGCTGGGTAGCGGCTCTTTCACTGTCATCACAGTCACTCCCAGTTACACACTATGATCCTAGGATGTGGAATCGATAGCCCAGGAAAAATAGATACAGTCCACCGGCAACCCCCGATGATGGGCAGAGAGGAAGGTATGAGCCGGGTGGTGAGCTCAGAAGCAGAGGAGCAGCCTTACCCTCCCTGAGGCCAGAAGGGGGACACGACCCACAGCGAGTGTCCTACAGAGATGCAGAGTCAAGAGCATCCAAAATCAGTCACCCAAATTCTCTCTCTAAAGTAGGAGACAGAGCATTTGCTGGAAGATGGGAAGATGAGAAAGTGGGGAAGGTCAGGGACACATCCACAGGTCCCCAGAGCTGGGAGAGCAGGTGACTGGCTCAGGAAAAGGAAGCCACAGGGAACTACGTGGAACCAGACTGTGCAAGGGTGAAGACTCTGCCCTGTGCAGGGTGGGAGAGGGGGAGCCACGGCTGAGGAGGAGCTAGGGAGCAGGACGCACACAGGGCAGGGGCCACTGGTGACAAGAATGAACAAGTGACACAGCTCAAGGAACAGGCTGGATGAGGAGGAAATGCCCTGGGAGGCATGTGCGTGGGGAAAGGCTGACCACTTGATGCGCTCCAGGAAGAGCTGGGCACAAGAGGACAAGAGGCTGGACGGGTGTGTGTGGTCAGGAAGACTGGACCTGAACATTCACAGGCAGCTCAGGGTGACTGTAGCAAAGACAGTCGCTGAGGGTGTGGGCCATTCTTGTGTACATGGAGAAAAATCTGTCAGAGGCCGGGAGGTCAAGAACTTTGAAGCTGGAGTTGTCTCATTCTCATGCAAGAGTGACTCACGACAATGACCATGACCAGAGGAAAAGGGAAACAAAGTACTAAGGCCTCACAGAGATGCAGAGAGGGGCCATAACACCAATGACACCAGTGGGGAAGAGGGTGCGGGGCTAGTGAGCATTTAGACCACCTATGACCACCATGAGGCAGCCCCCACAGTAACAATTCAGACAAGAAACATCAAACATTTGTTTGCTAAAACAAATGGGTGAGAAAGTTAGATGAGGAGTGAGATACAGACACATTCACAAAGTGTGAATTACAGAAGGGAAATGAGTGACCTCACAGTGGGTTAGTCTGGGAGTCATCACCTTAATCGTGTGATCACAGGGAAGATCATCAGCAATGGGGCAGACCAAAATCCTGAGCCCCACCCCAACCCCACAGGGCCTGAGAGACGAGGCTTGCATCCCTGAGTCCCGACCCTTAGGAAACTGGAACCAGGGGCTTTCTGTAAAACACCTGCACTCCAATCTTCAAAACTTCAAAAACTTCAAGATCAAGCCAGTTAAGAAGAGACTGAAAAGACGTTCCAGACGGAAGGAGAGTGAAGAAACCTTGCAGCTGAATGCGGTTGCAAGGCTTCCTGTGGTTCCAGGAAGGACATTACTGGGGGAGTTGGTGCTGGGGTGAAGGGAGAGCTTCCCCTTTGCCCTCAGAAGGTTCCCTGAAAACTCAACTCACAATAATGCAGATGAATAACAGAAAAGCTATGCAAAGTTATTTTAACACATATACACCGGAACCCTCAGAATAAAGATGCAACTCTTCCGTGAGGTACGGAGGTTTGTAACGAATAGGAGCTTGAAAGCAGAAAAGCAGGTCCTGGGAGGGAGCGAGGAAATGTGGAGTGGCCAGCAAAGGGGTCTTGTTATGTACATGGAACCTCGAAGGCAGCGGCCCTCAGACAGAAGAGATATGGGTTTCTTTTCAGACCTTAAAATGTATCAGACTCTCAGTTAACCTTTTCTAGACCAGGAAAGGGTAGACCTGGCTGCATTCATGCAGACTCTCTACAGATGTAAATTCCCCCAAAGAGACAGCTCTGCCGTGTTACTTCTATCTGTGACACGCATGTCAGCCATCTCTTTTTTTTTTTTTTTTTTGAGACAGAGTCTCACTTTATTGCCCAGGCTAGAGTGAGTGCCGTGGCGTCAGCCTAGCTCACAGCAACCTCAAACTCCTGGGCTCAAGCAATCCTGCTGCCTCAGCCTCCCAAGTAGCTGGGACTACAGGCATGCGCCACCATGCTCGGCTAATTTTTTCTATATATATTAGTTGGCCAATTAATTTCTTTTCTATTTATAGTAGAGATGGGGTCTCGCTCTTGCTCAGGCTGGTCTCGAACTCCTGAGCTCAAATGATCCGCCCGCCTCGGCCTCCCAGAGAGCTAGGATTACAGGCGTGAGCCACCGCGCCCGGCCGACAGCCATCTCAAAATATGACAAAGAAATCTATTTGGGGGTAAAATATTTCTAACTTCTTTCATTGGCAAACCTGACTGAGATTTCTGGAGAAGGGTAGATGAGGGTTCTTCGTACAGTTCTTGCAACATTTTCTGTAAGTTTAAAATTATTTCTAAATTAAAAAAAAAAAAATTTTAAGCCTAGATATAAGCCTAAAATCAGCAAAAGAATAAGCTAAAACTATAGTCAAATCTGAATAACTCATGAGATTAACTAAATGATGTGCTAAATATAAATTATATAAAAAGAATACTTTTTAAAGATTTTCCAATGTCTTTTGCTCCCCAGTAACAAAATCCTTTGCAGATTTTCTATTGCAGGGCAAATATCATCCCAGGAGGAAGAATGTGAGAGCAGAGTGGGAACACCCACTGTGTCACTTCGCATGTGGGTAATTAATTAGCTCTGGTTTCTATAGCTGGGCCTGTAACCCCCTCGATGAGTGGGAGAGCATGAAGCCAATTAGTGGTTACTCAGTCTCCTATTTAGAACGGTCTATGTATGCATTCATTCAATGCAAACTTCAAACTCCCAAGCAGGACAATTTCTCCCCTCCCAAAGAGTGCCAACACACACAATGGCACCATGCAAGGGGCGGGTTGTGGGGACAAGCACAATCCCATGTGCCCCTCATACAACTCTTTGCTTCCACCAAGCCCTGTGACACCGTGCCAGCTCCCACTGCTGGGGCTGGTATTTCTGCTGCCAGGCTCCTCAGGTGGGAGGTGTAGGTCCCCACCATGTGGACATCTGCTCCAGCAATGCTAATAGGCGGGCACCATGGGCTGGGATGTCCCTGACCGGGCCAGCACTTCCCTGCCAGCCTCACAAAGCTATCATCCTGCTGCGATGATTTTTTTTAAATCCTAGCTTCAAATACAAAATTGAACAATGATTTGTTAGTTCTAACCCAAATCCAATCTTCCTGCACCCTCACAGGGATAGACAAGCACTTTCACTTAGTAGCTCAGCACTAATATCTTTATAAGATGAGATTTTTCTTTCAAAGCAAGAGGAGATGATAGCAAGAATGGCAGAGTAAAGACCTATGGACATTTTCACCTCCATGAAAGCAACAAAGACACTGACAAAGATTGTGAAAATTGATATTTTCAGAACTTTGGAAACCAAACAAAATCTGCAACAATCCAAGAAGCATTTATTCCAGAGGATGGCTAAATCTCAATAAGAACATTTTATTTTAACTTGTCCTATTTCCAAATCCCTTTTTACCCAGTTCTGTGCAGGGCTTGGAAACCAATAGCCCTGCAATGATGGTGAAAAACAGCAGCCCAGCAGCCATTGGAAGGCACAGAATTGGGTTGGGGCTCTTCCAAATCTCCATTACCAGAGAATTGTCACCATTCAAGCTGTCTGGCAGCACCTTGAAAACCCCACTCACAGGGATGTCTGTATTTGACCTGCCTCAGAGCTCCTGTAGGATAGCCTTCTCCCCAAGGGCATTTGTCATAATCAGCAGCAATTGGTTAACATCACAATTAAACAGTAACTGGGCTTCCACAGGCAGCAGTATCTGTTGGGGCTAACACAAAGCCGACCAGAAAAACATAAAAGGAAAAGCTGGGTAAGGAGATGTCTGCCGGGAGCTTTGAAAAGCTCCAACATATTGCGAGGAACCTAGAAAGCTACATTTGTGCCTAGGGCTGTGCGTGGGCCCAAGAAAGACCTGAGTATGTCCTGAGCTCTCACCTCTGCCTGACCATGAGCCTTTGCACAAGCAGGAAGTGCAGAAGGCAGAATGCTTCGCTGAACGTTGAAGATTACCCCAATGCACACACATATGACCCCTTGGCAAAAGCTGGGAGACTTACTGTTCCAGCCATCTAAGAATATCTCTGTCCAGTCACTAACTGAACAGAGAACTCAGTGGCCACACACAACAAAGAATACAGACTTTACAAAATTCGTTCAGGAAAGTCACTAAACAAATAGCAACAATGAAAAACCCTGGGAAGGGAAAACTCAGATTTCCAGTTTCCACAATACATTATTTTAAATGTCCAATTGGACAAAAACATATGAGACATGCAAGACACGTATGGTTCATACACAGAAAAAAAAATACAATGAAACCCTCATGAACTAAATTGGTATCTATATAAAAAAGGCCCAGAGAGCTCCCGCACCCCTTCCACCATGTGAGGATGCAGTTTGAAGGCACCATTGATGAGGAACAGGCCTGCAGCAGACACCAACTCTACTGGCACCTTGAGGTAACATGCCTTTTCAAATCCTTTCCCTGTTGGAGTGGGCGAAGTCCTTTCACTAGTGAGTTGTTTACTAGCCCCTTATCAGCTATATTGTTAGGCAATATTTTCTTCCATTCTGTGGACTGTCTTTTCACTTTCTTGATAGTGTCCCTTTATGCACAAAAGTTTTTCTTTTTGATCAAGTTCAACTTATATATTTTTCCTTTTGTTGCTTATGCTTTTGGTGTCATATTTAAGATATCATCACCTAATTCAAGGTCCCAAAGATTTATAACTATCTTTTCCCTAGCAGTTTTATAGTTTTAGAACTTACATTTAGGTCTATGATCCCTTTTAATTTTTGCATATGATGTAAAGTAGGGGTCCAACATCATTCTTTTGCATGTAGATATCCAGTTATTCCAGCATAATGTAGTGAAAAGACTTCAATTTTTCCATCTAATTGTCTTAATATTCTTGGTGAAAATCAATTTACCATCAATATACGGGTTTATTTCTGGACTCTCAATCCTCTTCTATTAATCTATACACCTATCCTTATGACAATAACACAGTCTTGTTTTTTTATTTCCTCACATTCCTCAGTTCATAACACAGTCTTAATTACTGTAGCTTTGTATATGAATAGTAAGTTTTAAATCAAGAAGCATGAGTCCTCCAAGAATTATCCTTTCTCAAGGTTGTTTTGGCTTTTCTAAATTCCTTGCATTTCTCCATAAATTTCAGGATCATTAGGCTGAAAATGTAGATTAATTTGGGTAGTAATGTCACTTAGCAATAGGAAGTATATCTTCTTGATGGATTGACCCTTTCACTATCATAAAATCTTCTTTTTCTCTAATAATAATTTTTTTCTTAAAGTCTATTTTTGTCTGGTATTAGTATAGCCTTTCCACTTATCTTTTGATTAGTGTTTTCATGTATTTTTTTCTGTTTTTGTTTTCAGCCTATTTGGGTTTTTGAGTGTATCTCTTGTAGATAGTATATAGCTGGGTCATTTATTTTATTCATTCTGCCAATCTCTGCCTCTTGATTGGAGTGTTTAATCCATTTACATGTAATATGATTGCTGTTAAGGTGGGATTTATATGCTATTTTGTTGCTTTATGTATGTGTATGTGTATATATATATATATATATATATATATATCTTATCTTTTTGTTCCTCGATTCCTCCATTCTGCCTCCTTTGGAGTCAAATAGATATTTTCTAATATATCATTTTGGTTCCCTTCTTTCTTTTATTATATATTTTTTAGTTATTTTCTTAATGGTTGCTGAGGGGATTGCAATTATCTTAACTTTAAATAATCTAGTTAGAGTTAGTGCCAACTTAATCTCAATTATATACAAAAATTTTGCTCATATATAACTGTTTCCTGTCACTGATTTTACACTCCTTTGTTGGCTATAAATTACATTTTTATACATTGTGTATCTTTCAACATAGATCTATAATTACTGCTTTATGTAACTGTCATTTTAAAAAGATGTGAGAGGCCAGATGCGGTGGCTCACGCCTGTAATCCTAGCACTCTGGGAGGCTGAGGCAGGAGGATTGCTCGATGCCAGGAGTTTGAAACCAGCCTGAGCAAGAGTGAGACCTCATCTCTACTATAAATAGAAAGAAATTAATTGGCCAACTAATATACCTATATAAAAAAAATTAGCCAGGCATGGTGGCACATGCCTGTAGTCCCAGCTACTCGGGAGGCTGAGGCAGCAGGATCACTTGAGCCCAGGAGTTTGAGGTTGCTGTTAGCTAGGCTGATGCCACGGCACTCACTCTAGCCTGGGCAAAAAAAGCAAGACTCTGTCTCAAAATATAAAATTAAATAAAATTAAAAAGATGAGAGAATAAAAGAATTACATACAAAAAATACATTTATACTATGTTTTATATTTTCCTGCACAGACTCCTTCACTGGTGCTCTGTTTTTCTTCATGAGATTCAAGATACTGTCTAGTGTGCTTGAAGGAGTCCCTTTAAGATTTCTTGTAGAAAAGGGCTAATGATAATGAAATCCCTCAACTTTGGTTTATCTGGGAACATCTTAATTTCTCCCTCATTTTTGAAGAACAGTTTTGCTGGCTATAGAATTCTTGGTTGACAGTATTTTTCTTTCAACACTTTATATATGTCATCCCTCAACACTTTATATATGTCATCCCACTGCTTTCTGGCCTCCATAGTTTCTGGTGAGAAATCAGTTGTAGATCTAATTCAAAATCCCTTGTATATGATGATCTCTTCTCCCTTGTATGCAACAAGTCAGTTCTCCCTTGCCACTTTCAAGATTCTCTTTGCCTTTGACTTTCAACAGTTTGATTATAATGTTCTTATTATGGGTCTGAAGAAAATTAAAATATTGTACTCCAAAATATATTTCTTTGACATATTTTGAGATGGCTTTTCAGACAGTAAGCAAACAGAAGTAGCCCTGCAAAGCCATCTTATGTAGGGGAGATTTCCATCTGTTGAGAATCTGCATTGATGCAGCCAGGCCTTCCTTGTACAGATCTAAGAAAGATTACCTGAGAGTCTGACACCTTTAAAGGTCTGAAAGAAACATTACCATCTATTTTCTTTGAGGGGTGCTACCTGTAGTGTAAGGTTTCATTTACATAACCATACCACCTTTGCTAGCCAGACCTCCTTGTCTCTCCCTCCCATAACCTGTCATGCCACTATAAACCTGATTTACCATCATAACCTGGTTTTGGTCATTCTCTGAGCCCCCATTTTTTCTGTAACCTCAAGATGATATATATATATATATAAGCTTCTGCACCTTAACTCCCATTGGGGAGGGTGATCACTCTGTTCTCTCCCATGTGCACATAAATAAATTCGTATGCCTTTTCTCTTGAGTTGATTTTTCAGTGAATTTTCAGAGGGCAAAGGGGAAGTTTTTCCTAGGCACCTACACCTTACCTAAAGTTCTTTGAGCTTCTTGGATTTGTAGATCCATATATTTCATCAAATATTGGATGTTTTCAGCCAGTATTTCTTTAAATATTTTTTCTGGCCCTTTCTCTCCCTCTTCTTTGTCTGGAACTCCCATACTATGTATGTTGTTCTACTTGATGAGTTCCCACAGGTTGCTTAGGCTCTATCTACATTTTTTTATTCTTGTTCCTTTCTGCTCCTCAGACTAGAAAATTTCAATTGTCCTATCTTCATGTTTGCTGATTCTTTCTTCTGCCTTCTTAAATCTGCTGTTGAATCCTTCTAGTGATTTTTTTCATTTCAGTTACTGTACTTTTCTGCTCCAGAATTTCTGTTTGATTCCTTTTTATAATTTCTATGCCTTTGTTGATATTCTCATTTTGTTCATATGTTTTCCTTATTTCCTTTAGTTAATTTTCCCTTTTTTCCTTTAGCTATTTGAGCATATTTAAGATAGTTGTTTTAAAGACTTTTTCTAATAGGTATGGTATCTGGGCTTCTTCAGGAAAGATTTCTTTTTTTCCTTATCAGTGAATGAGATAGTTTATTGTGCATTACTAAATTTAAAGGAACAAACAGTTCATGAACTATTATCTGAACTAGAACGTGAAATCCATGTCTCAAGGAAGAAGAAATGTGTGTGGATTGGAGTCACCTGAGAAGGGCTTCATATGGCACAGCCAAATGGGGGGAATCCAGTGATTATTATTTGCCTACCTTTTGCTGCCCAACTGTGTGAAGACTGTGGGGAATACAGCTGTGACTTAGATGAACTGAAAATGGGATGATGCTATAATATAGAGGAGCTGGGTTAGGGCTCAGCAAGAAGGTCAGTGTCAACTCCAGCAAGAACCTATCCTGGGGAAAACCAAGAATGATATTACTGAAAGGTCATGGAGGTCTATTGTGTAAGGCTCTGAGTTAGAAACCTACTGACTTTCTATTGAATCCAAAGATCCACCCTGACATAGCATCAGGAATGGTTTCTGTCAAATTATTTTGTTCCTTTAAAGGCACTTGTTTCTTTGTATGTCTTGTGACTCTTTTGTTGTTGATGTAGTTTGTTATTTTTGTCATTGTTGTTGTTGTTATTATTGAATGATGTAGCAGTCCATTTGTTTAGGTACTTTTTCATACTATTTTTCTAAGGATTGTATATTTTTTTCATGTGTGATCCCTGAAGTCTATTTCTTTAGCTCATATTCAGCTAATGTTTTGACAGAGATTTCTTTGAATCCCAAGAGCTTTAAAATATAGAGACAGAAAAACTAAAACACACACACACACACACACACACAAACTCCATTAAAAAAGCAAACACCTCTCCCTGTCTTTGCAGACTGGCTCTATGCTGGGACATTCCATTAACACTTAGCAAGGTTTCCATTGAGACTAGGGCTAAACTTGAGGTGAAAGTTTCGGCCCTTCTGTGGTCTTTTCTGAGCATGCATTCTGCCCTGATGTGCTTTCTAAATTCCCAGGCATGGGTACTTTTAAATATCCTAATTTCCCAAAGAATCTCCCCCAGCTTTTGCTTCTGGTTTGTCTCAATCCGTAAGCTTGTGCCCCTGGCATCTATAGTTTGTCGGACTCACTTACAGTGATTTTCAAGCAATACCCACCACTTTTCCAACCTGTGCTCTGAGTTAGGCAAAACAGAGACTTGTGTCAGTCCTTTAGTTAGCCTTCAGACAGGTAGAGCAGACACACACAATAACCTCAAAGTAAGCTCTGTTCTGCTCCCTCTGGAGCTAGGGCCTAGGTTCTAAGACCAGTCTGCCACAGCTTTAAGAATGCCACCATGCTGGAGAGGGGAAGGAACAAGTACAAGTAAAAGTGCCACAAAACTGTCCTACCATTTTCAAGTTGCCTTTTACTTTGTTCAGCATTTGCTTGGTTGCTATAAATCTTTGACTGGTTTCTGGAGTTCTGAGGGTGTTGGTTCTCAGAGTTTCTCCTTGTTTTTCAATGTTTCTGTGAGAGAACAAGAGCTTGGAGCTGCCCATTTTGCTGTTTTGCTGACATCATTCATCTGTAGTAAGTTATTGTTTTATGGATTATGTTGAATCTATATATAATCAACTTTGGAAAACTGTCATCTTAATAATGTTGTTTTCCATTCTGTGAACATTGAATGTTTCTCTGCTTATCTAAATCTCCTTTCATTTCTTTCATCAATATGTTATGCTGTTCAGTGATGAGTCTTGCACTTCTTTTCCAAATTTAATCCTAAAAATGTAATTCTGCTTAATACTTTTGTGAATAAAACTATTTTCTTAATAATAGTAATATTTATATTTATAATAATATCTCCACATAACTCATTACTAGCATATAGAGACAATTTTTGTGTATTATAAAAAGTTGCTAGACTTAATGAGTTTATCAAGTTTGCAAGACACAAAATCAATGCATAAAAATCAATAATATTTTATATACTAACAATGAAAAATATAAATTTATGTTTTGAAACATCATTAAAGTAACACCCAACAATGAGCTATTTAGCTCCTATACCCTGAAAACTACAAAATATTGCTGAAACAAATTAAATAAGACCTAAATAAAGGGAAAGTATGCTATGTTGATCAGAAGACTCAATCTTATTAAGATATCAACTGTCCCTAAACTCATTTTATAGATTCAATGCAATTCCAATTAAAATCTCAGCAGGAATATTATGGAAATTAAAAAATTGATGGTAGAATTTATATGGAAAGGCAAAGGGAATAGGACAGCCAAAGCAATCTTTAGAAAGGACAAAGTTGGAGGACTCACACCATTTGATTTCAGAACTTTCTATAAAGCGATGGTAAACAAGACAGTGTGGTATCGATGACATGATAAGCACATAGATAAATAGAACAGAAAAGCAAGTTCAGAAATAGACCAAGTTCAGAAATAGACCAACATATATAGGGTGAACTTATTTTTGACAAAGGTCCAAGACAATTTAATGAAGAAAGAATAGGCTTTTCAACAAATGGTGCTGGAACAATTGGACATCCATAAGCAAAATATAAACCCTACAGCATATCCAAAAATTAACTCAAAATGGATAATATTCCTAAATGTAAAATCTGAAACTACAAAACTTCTAAAAGGAAAAGTGGGAGAAAATCTTTGTGACCTTGGTTTAGGCAAAGATTTCTTAGATACAACACCAAACATATAATCATAAAAGTTGATAAATTGGACACCATCAAAATGAAAAATTTCTGCTCTTAAAAAGATA
Organism: Mirza zaza; assembly: GCA_008750895.1. NCBI lineage: Eukaryota > Metazoa > Chordata > Mammalia > Primates > Cheirogaleidae > Mirza > Mirza zaza. The sequence continues at coordinate 11,368 of VSMD01044558.1, forward strand.
CTACTATAAGAATGCAAAGAAAAGTTACAAACTGTCAGAAATATTTGAAAAATATGCATTTTATAAAGGACTTATATTGAGAGTATATAATGAATCACAAACTCAGTAATAGGAAAACAAGCAAACCTCACCCTCTAAACACATGAAACCATAATGAGATACATTTACACACCCAGTCAAATGGCTAAAATTGAAAATAAAGTCAATATTAAGTGCTGGCAATGATGCCAAGAACTGGAACTCTTATACATTACTGGTGTAAATGCAAAATGGTACAGCTTCTTTGGAAAGGGTTTGACCATTTCCTTTATAGTTAAGCATATACTTATCAAATAACTTAGCAATTGCATTCCTAGGCATTTATTCAAGAGAAATTAAAATTTATATTCATAAAAAAACCCATATTCAAATACTTATAGTGGTTTTATTCATAATTGCCCAAACTTGGAAACAACCCAGATGACTTTCAATAGGAAAATGAATAAACAAAGTGTTGTACGTCCATACAACTCCACTCAGCAATAAAAAGAGACAGACAACTTGGATGAATCTCAAATGCATTAGGCTAAGTGAAAGATCCAAACTCAACAGTTCCATTTATTTGACATTCATGAAAAGGCAAAAGTATAGAAACAGAAAACAAATCAGTGGTTTCCAGGTGCTATGAGAAGAGGAAAGGGCTGGAGGAATTTCTGTGGGGTGATAGAAATGTTCCATATCTTGATTGTGCTGATGGTCACATGATTGTATCATTTGTCAAAGATCTGTGCTCTGGCTTTGGTGAAATTATACTCAATTAAAAATATATAAAATAGGAGTCAGAGAAAATGGCGGAGTAAAGGTAACTCCCCAGACTCCTGCTTCCAGAGAAGGAGGCATAGATCCTGGTCTCCTACACTTGAGTGGATCTCCCCACTACAAGGACAGCATTGAGAATCCACTGAGGTTCAGCACGGGACTCTCATAAAAGGAAAAACAAGGTGATCAGGAGATAACATCAGGTTCTCTGGAGAGTGCAAAGCAAACAATAGGATGCTTGGGAAGGCGCCAGCCTACCGGGCCAGGGGGTGAATTGGGATCAGACCCACAGGAGAACTCCTTGGTTCCCCACTGACCTCCACACCCACCCAGCCAGGGACCTGTCTGAAACTGGTGCGAAATCTCAGCAGGAGAAGAGGGTGCTAGAGAGTGTGGTCAAGGTAGAAAACACCATGAACTCCCCCGAGCCCCGTCCTAGGACGGCTCCAACATGGGAGGAAACTGAACTGAGCTGATAGGGGAGGCAGTTAGATGTCTTGCCTCTGATAACCAATGGGACTAAGTTGGGGGCTCTAAGCTGGAACTGCCTGGGGCAAATAAAACTGCATAGGGCGGGTCTGTAAAAGCGAGGGCTCTGGCTGAACAGGCGGTTGGGCAGGCGGCATAGAAGAGGCTATGGGCGGGCATCCTGTTGACCCAGTCTCCCACCCCAGCACCTGTCGCACCCCAAACAGTCACCTCCAGTACTGGTGCCCTGCGAGTGAGCAAACGGTGGCCATTGAGGGGGTCCACAGCCCAGCCATCATACGGTATGGCAGGCAAGCTCCCCTCCCCCGCCCAGCCTAGAGTCTCTCCAGACAAATTCCGCCCCTACACAATCTGCAGTCAGCTCGTCAGGCCTGGCTCCATCAATGAACTACTAAGAAGTCTAACAGCCAAGGGGAGTTACAGCCACTAGGACGCTAGGGTGCATGACAGACTGGGGAGATACCTCCTCCCCCCAGCCCACATCTCTCTTGGTGAAAGTGGTAGGCTCCACCCCTGGAGGCGGGGCAAGACAAGAAAACCCACTCTCCCCCAGATCCAGGGAGAACCCCCTGAAACTATCCCCATCAGGGGAACCTCCCAAGTGTGGTGGAAGAGCTCCCCCAGTGGCTGATCAAGAAACTACAAAAGAGAGGACGCCTGAGCTCCAGCAATTGATCTTGATGGGGAGAACCCAGCGTAAAATCTCTGGTACAAAAAATCAAACCAAAAACACTCCCCCTAGGAGATACACCAGCTCTCAAGAAATGGAGACTGAACAAACTGAAAACACTAAAATGACAGAAGAAGAATTCCAAAATTGGATTGTAAGAAAGCTCAATGATATGCAAGAAAAAATGGATAACCAATACAAGGAAACTAAAAGAGGATACAGGATTTGGAACAAAGATTCACTAAGGAAATCGAGATCTTGAAGAAGAATCAATCCAATATCCTGGAAATGAAGAATTTATTCAGGGAAATTCAAAACACAGTGGAAAGCCTCAAAAATAGGGTGGACCAAACAGAAGAAAGAATCTCAGAGGTTGAAGACAACTCCTTCAAATCAAATAAGTTAATCATAGAGTTAGAGCAGAAAAATAAGAGACATGAGCAAAGCTTACAAGAATTGTGGGATTGAGACAACAGGGACCCGCCCAGAAGATGGCGGATGAGAAACACTGCCAGACAGAGTGTCTCTGAAGAAAAGACAGATTCTAGCAGAAATTAGAAGAAAGAAGCAAGAAGACGAGCCTACATCGGATGAAGGTCGGCAGGAGGAGTACCTGAGACCACGGGAGACTCCACGGGAGGAGGTCGCGGAGGAGAACTGGAGGCTGGGACCCCCGGAGCAGCCCGGAGACCAGCGGGAAGGGTAGGTGGATCTGCCGTTTCCCCTCCCCTGCATCCCAGACTGCTGGTGGGCTCCCCAGCAAGCGGAGGGACCTGCGGACACCAGCCCAGCGACAACTGCCGCCAGTGAGCGGTAAGCCAGTAGCGGACGCGGCACCAGGCTCCCAACTCCCTCGGGCACCTCCGTGTGCACAGACCAGAGCCCCGCGGCAGACGCCATATTGCCTCCTCCTCCCCTCCCCCGACCCTACCCAGGGCTGCCCAGAGAGACAGACAGACAATATAGCCACCAGCCGGAGGCACCTCCAGGGAACGGGACCTTCCCTTTTGGGGCCCTACAACAGCTGACTAAGGGGAACTCAGACTGTGAGCTCTCTGCCCGCCAGCCCTCCCAGGTGCTGCTGGCA
>VSMD01044559.1:0-32449 GCA_008750895.1 Mirza zaza
GGAACCCATACTACTAAGTGAAGTATCCCAAGAATGGAAAAACAAGCACCACATATACTCACCAGCAAACTGGTATTAACTGAGCAGCACCTAAGTGGACACATAGGTACTACAGTAATAGGGTATTGGGCAGGGGGGAGGGGGGCGGGTGTATACATACATAATGAGTGAGATGTGCACCATCTGGGGGATGGTCATGCTGGAAACTCAGACTTATGGGGGGAGGGGGGAAAGGGCATATATTGAAACCTTAAAATCTGTACCCCCATAATATGCTGAAATAAAAAAAAAAGAAAAAAAAAGAACCCACAAACATACCAGTGGCATAAGAAGGCCTGGGACCAAATCGTGGGAAAGAAAACCATGAAGGAAATGTAATACCCTGCCCTTCAGGGTGGATGCCATCTATTTGGGCCATCTCAGCGTTGGAAGCTGTTATTCTGACAGCATTTCCCTGTGAGCTGTTTCCTAACTTTGATTTTTACTCCTCGACACTGCTCTGAGTGTGCTGAGAACTTGCTGTTAGGGTAACCAACAATCCCGGATGCCGGGGACTGAGGCAGTTCCCAGAACATGGGACATTCGGTTTTAAATCCAGGACAGTTCCCTTTTATAGCGCTGGTGGGGATGTAAAGTGGTGCAGCCACTGTGGAAAACAGTTTGACAGTTCTGCAGTAAGTTGAATATAGAATTACCATATGGCCCAGCAATTCCACTCCTAAGGAAATAGCCCAAAGAATCAAAAGTATGCATTCACACAAAATCTTGAGCAGGAATGCTCATGGTAACGCTATTCACAATGCCCAAAAGGATGAAGAAACTCAAATGTCCATCAACTGCAGAAGAAACAAAACATGCTTTAACCATATAATGAATGGACTATGATTCAGCCATAGAAAGGAATGAAGTACTGATACATCCTACAGCATATATGAACCTTGAAAACACTATGCTGAGTGCAAAAGCTAGTTACAAAAGGCCAGCGATTGTATGATTCCATTTATGTGAAATGTCCAGAATTGGAAAAATTCACAGAGATAGAAAGCAGATTAGTGGTTGCCGAGACCTGGGGGAAGAAGGAACAGGGAATTAATGGGTGTGGGGTCTTTGGGGGTGATGGGAATGTTCTGTAATGATTGCATGTCTTACTGGAGAGGGCCTGGGTCAGAGGAGTGGGTGCGACAACCCCCTCTCCCCTCATGTGGGATCCTAAAGGTTGTAGAATCCTCTCCTAGGTAGATCAGGGGACACCCAAACTCTGCCACACCAGAGCCAGGGGCTCAACAGATGCACGTGGTGTGGGATAGTCAGGGAGAATTGACCCGTCAGTAGCAATTCCTCAAACACCTGTGCTCATTTGATCACGTCTGATAAAGGTTCTCCGGCTGAGAACCAGACGACTCCTCCCTGGGGTCTCCACGTCTGGGGTGGGAGATTTATAGGAAGCTGTGACGGGCACCCAGATTCCAGCAAGTGGGTTTTCAAGCCACCCCGGCAGCCCCTGCTCCTTTGCTGTCCATGTCTCCTCATGTTGGACCTCTTGGGCCTCAGGTTCACTTTCTGTTTAACCTGTTCTTGGACCTTGATCCTCACTCAATACACAACTTGTGGGTTTTGCTTATCACCTGTCAAGGGGAGAAGCGTCCACTTCTGCCCATTCCTGGGCCCCCACATTGGGCAGGGACATTCCCTGACCCCAACTGTCACAGGAGGAAGATTAGACAGGGATGACAATGAAGGGGTTAGTGGTGTTAGGGAGATCATTGAAACTGGAGACCTAATGGGTAAAAAGGAAAAAGCTAGAAATGTGGTTTCACTGGGCGAAAAGCAATAATAATTGATGCATTTATGAAAATGTGTATCATCTATGTTTACTTGCTCTGTAGCATAAAATGATTATGTATATTGGTAAATATGTATTATATTAATATATTGTCACTTCGGATTTCCCCATTTAACCCTCCGTGAGTTTACTCAGCCTTCATAATTCATTGCTCACGCAGCATATGGTCATCTGCTTCCAACCTAGAAAATTAGCAGGCCTGCTCCTCGGGCTCGTGAGCTATCAGTTCTGCGCCTTGACATTGTGCCTGTAGATGCAGGGCAGGAGTCGTTTGGTGGTTTCTCAGCCCAAGGTTGAGTAAACAGATGTCCCAGAGTTGATTTTCCCCAGAATAATTGCATACAATGAGCACAAATGTTTAATTAATCAGGAATCTTGTGCTTATTATCTTTTTTCTGGGCTTCCACTGATAATGACCCAGAGGAAAATTCTTTTCCTTTGTGGGAATGATATTTTATTTAAAGGTTTTCATTTCATCATCGGATCCTCCCGTGCCCCCCCCCCCTTCTCTAGTGAGGAGGAGAGAAAGAGGCTGAATGAATACCTGTGACCATCAACCACAGGAAGGCACAGCCCAGCTCGTGACTGTGAAAGGCAGCCACGCTGCTGCATGGAGAGCAATTTCAACACCCAAGTCAGTCTGAAAACTGTGCTGAAGTCAGAATAATTTAATACTTTATATTCACTTGATGCGAACTTTTCCCCCCAAAATCAAAGTTGGGAGGAAGGAAAGGGAGTTAAGGAAAGGTTTGACAACACAAGAAAATAGACAGTTGTGTGTGAAATCAGGTTTGAGTTCTGAGGACTAAACATCAGAGTATAGTGGACTCACTAATGAAGGACCCACTCGCCAAACCTGGTACATGGCACAAAGCATTAATCAGGACATTGTTTGCATGAAAGGGCTGAGTTTTCCAGTGGGTAATCATCAGGGAAGCCCAGTCAAGGGCAAACAAGGACAGCAGCCCTGATTAATTAAACATCTGCACCTAGGCTAAAAGCAAGACTTACCCTGTTGGTTGCATAAGAGCTATTGATATTAATGCCACACATGGAATGGGGAAAATTGTCTGCTAAAATCCACTCTGTATGGGAGCATATCAAGTTATGTCTTTTTATATCATTTCAGCTTCTTCCTGTGTCACTAGGTGTAAGGGGTTCTGGGCAGGGTGATGGTACACATAGCCCATCTCTTCAAGGAGGAGGCAGTATTTGAGCTAGCCTTGAAGAATAGGTTAAATTTGACATCTAGGAGAAGGCTGTCCCGGGAAAGGAATTCCAGGGAGGGGGGCCGAGATGAACAAAAGCAGGATGCCTGGAGCCATAGGATGTATCTTGATAGCCATGTGTTTTGGTCTGATCAAAGGCCAGCGGCTGTAAGGTCAGTGTTGCAAAGATAAGATGCCAGATTTTGAGCTTCATTCAGAAAGCCATAAGAGTTACTGGAAGTTTCTTGGGTGGTGAGTGGGTGGCATGACCACAATGGTGTCCCCAGAAGAATAATTTGGAGTAGTAGGGAGGATGGATGACAGGGTAGGAGAGAGACTGCCCAGGAAAGGGACCTGTCAAGATGGTACCCAGCAATGCAGGCACTAAAGAACTGGCAGCCAAAGAGCAGGTCCGGTTCAAAAGAGAAAAGATTGTCTCAGATAAAGCCTAACACAAAAAAGACCTATGATGAGGTTGCCAGATAAAATATAGGACACGTGTATTTGGGACACACTTACATTAAAAATTATTAGTTGATTATGTGAAATCCAAACTTGTCATCCTGTATTTTTGTTAAATCTGGGTGCTGTCGGTTACTTAGACACTGTTACCTAGGCGCTGTCAGTTACCTGGTGTGGCAGCTCTGCCCCTCTCAGATCTCCAATTGCAGGAGATCAGTGACTGGGGCTTCTGCTGCTGTGCTCCAAAATTGCTGCATTTGTGTCAAGACTGTGCTTCCCATGGGCTCCTCCCAGCCAGTCACTCAACATGGCAGAAGTGCTAACTTGGATGCTTATGTGATGCACCCATGACTTTGGCCCCAGGACTTCCCACAAAGGCCTTGCCGAGCTTGCCTTAGCACTGCACTGCAGTCTAAGATGCTTCCACCCAACCCCCTTCCTTCCCACTCTCCCGCTCACGGGTCAGACCTGCACTGCAGTCTGATGCCTCTCCCAACCTATCCTGGCTCCATCCACATTTTCTCTGTAGACGCTTGCTCTAGTAAAAAGCCTTGCACATCTAATCCCATTTTGGCATCTGCTTCTTAGAAGACCTAATGCATTATACCTGGTGTTCAAATGGAAGATATCAGGAGCTGGCCTGAGAAAGTTTCAGATTATTAGCTGTGGAATAGGAACCAATGAGGGTTATAAAGTAACAGGTGGCAAAAGGAGAAAATGGGAATAACTCAGGACAAAATTTCCTGGTTTGGGTTAGTTTTACTTAGTTCTTGATGAAGAGTGCACCCCAAAATCATGTATAATACATTAAAAATGCTCATATTTCCTTCCCACAAAAACTCTGATTTAGGTCTTGGGTATTATTCATTTCTGCTTCTGATGTTCACTCCTGATTGAAAAATCTTGTTTTAAAGGACCTAGATTGGGGTGGTAAATAGATTTTGTTTCAAGAGGAACTCTGATATATTGGTAATGACCTTGGAGGGCTGTGTTGAGTGGAGCCGTGTCTGGGCTCAGGAGAAAAGAGCACTGGGACGGATTAGCAGGGTCTGTCAAGGTTGAGGGAGTGGGAGGGCAGGATGAGTGCTATGTATTTATCGTCCCTGCCCATGCTGATGGACTCTTAGAGACAGCGTCCTGTGCCAGAAAGGAGGCTATTGCTGTAGTCTAAGAAAACAGCAGGAGGGCCTGAAGTAGAGTTGAGGCAGTCGGAGTTGGAGAGGAAAAGATAGGGAGGTAAATGTGAGATTTGGGAGCTAGAATGAGGAAGACTTGGGAACCAAATTGATGCACAAGGTATGAAGGAAAGACTCAGATAAGATGCTGAGGTTTCAATGATGGAGAGGTGTGTGCGTGTTCAAATAGGCAAGGGCCTGTTCCTCATAGGTGGTACCTTCTGTGTCCTCACATAGCAGAAAGGCACGACAACTCTCTAGGACCTCTTTTATAAGGGCACTAATCCCATTCATGAGGGGAGAGCCCTCATGACCTGTCATCTCCCAAAGACCCCACCTTCTAATATCATCACCTTGGTGGTTAGGTTTGAGACATAAATTTAGCAGGGGCAGGTGGACACAAACATTTAAACCACGGCTGATGGGTAATTTGAGTTACTCTTCAGATATGTCGTAGTGATAGCGGCGGCAGCAGCAGCCGCAGTAGTCATCATCGTCAGTCTTTCTATTTTCTATGGCCACTTGCATGTGTGGCCATAGAAAACATACTTGCATGTGTGTTTTTATATGGATGGAATATTTGGATGAATAGGTAGATGCACAGGTTCATATTTAGTTAGATACATGTTTGTTCTTTATACATAAAAATATATGTAGCGATTTTCTGTTCTGAAGCACTTCACAAAATTTCAGTATATAGCCTACCATAAGTGTATATTGTTCAATTTGTCTTTGCTGAGAAAATAATGTTTGTATTGAAAGTGGGTTTAGATTAAGAATATGAACAATACCTGATATTCAAGAGTAGCCATTTGCATGGCGTATGAAGGACAAAAGAACATCTGTCTGGCTCTGCATCACACCGGGAGGTCCCACACTTGGTTGGATGCACATCCCGGGGTGGGGAGAGGCGACAGAGGCTCTGGGCTTGTCACCACAGAATTCAGAGGACCTGACTCACTTCCCTTCCCGAGCTGCAGGGCCTGGCCCGTGGTGGTGGCTCACCACACTGGCTAGGAGCTTGCCTGTCCTGCCATTCCCGCTCCATGTGATCTCTTCCCAGTGCCAGCGCCCGGCTTTCCATCTGGGGGACGCGTACAGTTTTTTCAAGAGTGTGGAGGGAAAATCAACATGAAGATTAATGGACTGCAAAGCAGGAAGAGAGTGAAAACACTGGAAACCTGTGTCAGTGATTCAACTTTCAGAGACACAAGGATTCACTGGAGACAAGGAGAACAACCAAGTGTAGTTGTGAGACCACAGCTATGAGTTTAAGAGCTCATTTAGAGAACTCACCGCATACAACAGGGCCGTGAAATCGGCTGGTGAATTTTGCCCACATTCTCTTCTTTCTTAATGGTGGTGGTGGGATGAGCTCTAAAATGAATTTTATGTTTAAGAGCATTCATTTGAAAATAGGTTCTTCAGCTTGCATTTATAAAAATAACTTCTCCCAGCTGGAACACAAACACGTGTTCCACATCTGTGGGCATTCTATTGGATGACATGCTACTGGATACCCCACAAAAGTAAATTATTAATATAATTTTAAGTAGCATGGGAAATTTCTAGTGAATCATAAATTCAATATTTCACACCAGAAAAGCTTTTAAAAATGTTCAGTACCAACCTAATAATACGTGTGAGGTTGGACGTACACTGACCAGCAGACCCTCTCTTCATTGTATGTGTCAGCAATAACCCAGCCACACCACAGGCACAGTGTTTATTGTGATATGCTGAATTACTTGAATCTGTCATACCCCGATTTCTCTCTATAAACCCAAGTTGTTCACTGCCAGGGAGCTGTTCTCTCAAATGGCTCTGTATAGGGCTTAGGGGGAAACCGGATGGCCGGTTAAGTTAGTCACAGGTGTGAATTTCTTATGGCCCTCCGAGGACAGCCCAGACAATGTTTCCCAGCTGCGAGAGGTACATTGAATCCTAATGTGCAACCCCTTCCTGAGGGGTAGGTACGATCCCCAGCCGCCAAATGGGCCATTTTTGATGAGGCCCATCTAGGTAGAACACGTTGAGGTGGAGTAGGTGCTATACCTCGTGATCTCTCGTCACGCCCCCAGCCAGGGCTCTGTGGGGACGTGGTGACTCACTGGGCCGGGCCCTTCCCCAGTCACCAGCGCTGATTCTCCAGCACATGGAGCAAAGCCCGTGCTCAAGTCACAACATGGAGCCAAATGGGCCCCGAGAGAAACATTTCAAAGGCCTTTTTGTCCAGGAGTGCATCCGTGCCGAGGAAGGGAATGTTATGCATGGCATGCACGGATGGGCTTTCAACCCACCCAAGTCCAAACCTCATTTTCTCTCTGGGAGAGAGGAAGGTGGGGGGGGAGGGAGCCGGGAGGGCCGGACGCTGCCAACATTCAAGAGGGAAGGGCCCTCCTCTGGAATGAGCACACTGGCAGAGGCATGAATTTTAGAAATGTTGTGGTGAGCAAGACACCAAGATTTATTTTAAAATGAAAGATTTATGAAAATAGCCTGGTACCAGAGGGGGAAAAAAGAGGCTTGAGAGTTGAAATAGATGATGGTTTGCAAGCTGGGATGACGTGGAACAAGAGAAAGCGAGGACGTGGAGGCCCCGCCGGTCACTGGCAGGAGCCCAAGAGCAGAGTTCCAGGGAGGGTGTGGGGCAGGGGTGCAGGCGGCTGCTACGTGGGCCTGGCTAATCGCCTTGCTTCCACGCCAGTCCCCCGAGCTGGGAATGGGTTTCCTTATGCGTGCAGGGAGTGGGGGACCAAGACACATTGTTGCAAGGCCCAGACATCCAGGTTGGCTCCAAGAAGCAGACAGGTAGGCCAGGATTAATGATGGAAGGGTGGGGGGAGAAACAGACAGGAACTTACTGTAAGGGACACATGGGCAGGCTCTGTAGGGCCTGGGTTCCAGGTTTAATTAGCTCTAAGTTTTCTGTCCTAGCACAGCTCCTGGCCAAGATCCACTCAGGGTGCAATTCCAGGTGGTCTAGCCTGGGCACATTCTCAGCCAATGGCCAAGAAAGAAAATTGAGGGGCTTTCATCAAAGAAAGGGAAATGGAGCTGGACAATCGAGAACACCAGTGTCCACTGTGTAGGTTTGGGACAAAACCTCCACCAGGCATCGTCTCAGGCACACGGGATCATGGGAAGGTGGGGTTTGGTATGTGTCTGATGCTGCTTTGCACGGGTCACTGTGTTCACTTCTCACAATGGCCCTGAGAGAGGAAACCGAGGACAGAGAGGCTCAGGAAATTGTCCAGGTTCTCATGACACCAAGGGCTAAGATCCACTTGTGGGGCCCCAGGACCAGTGTGCCTTTCAGATTTTGGGGGTGCCCCCTAAGGGAGCTCGAGGGAGGGGGGGAGTGCAAGGGTGTTTCCAGCCTGAAGATGCCCCAGAATTCTGAATTCTTGAGATATGCATAATAGAATATTTTCACCTAAGCTCTTTAATATAAAATAAATATAATATAATATAAAATAAATATAATATAATATAACATAAAAGCACTGAGTGCTTATCTCATATCTTAAATATTTTCAGGAATGCTGGAAGAGGGAAAATGTACCTCCTAGCAGCATTTCTGGAAAGAATTACCTGGGGAAAGAAAGGTATGCTATGTGCCGACAGGTGCCGGCCTTGGTCACACTCTTTGGGCCACTGCAGAGCCTCTTTGTTTCTGTGGCAAGATGCATGTCTTCGGTTGTTGTGTTGCTGAGTTCCCACCGATGGCCCGTGAGCCCTCCTTACAATGAGAGGCAAAGATTTAATGGTCTAAAAAGGGAGGCTACCTAATTCGACACACATTTAACACACACATTTAACACATTCTGCACATTCTTGCGCTTGAATGGCGCCACCTGTAAGCTGGTAAGGTGGTGTTTTCTACCGGTGGTAAAGTGCCCTTTTTACCCCATGGTGGGAAGGGAGGGCTCATGCATTTTTTCCACAGTAATTTGATTTCATCCGAGAACAACTGCAGGAGCTACTGTTGGGAATGCAATCCAAGGCCCAGTGTTGATGTCATTATTGGTATTAGATGTTTGAGGGCCCGTGACATAGTTGCGTTCTGTTGAACTCCTCAAGGAAGCCTCCTGTCATGAGCTCTTTCTGTCAGAACAGGCAAGGGGCCAGCGTTTGCTGTTGTGATGGAGACCACCCCAATCCTGGGGGACAGGTGACTGGAGTGTTTTGAAGAGCTAAAACAGCATGAAACTTTGGCTGACAAATCTTCCCTTGATCTCAGATTGGCACTACAATCATCTTTCTCATGCTGTGGGTTTTATTCTCCACTATTCAATTTTCTAGTTTTGTGGGACCGAGGGTTAGCTTGGAGAGTGGGGTCTAACCTCCCCTCCCCCAAGGCAACCTTAATAAATATACAATTAGAGTAGAAACGTCGCATACTTGATATGCAAACACAGTTTCAAATTAAGTCAGCTAGTCTCTATCTTTCAACCAAATGGCCACCTCTAAGACCTTTTCTAAAGAAATCTTGGAGATTCCATTAGTAGGCTGAATCTAATGAATTATACTCTTAGAATAAAGAAAACCTGGGTATGGCAGCATTTTATAAGGGGAACTATTTTCTTAGCTCCCAAGTTTTTACTGCAGCTCTCAGCTAATCCAAATATCTATTTGGAGAGGTCCTTTAACTTGGGTCTTAAAAACAAAAAGAACATATTAAGAAAGAACCCACAAGATGATTGGAACTATAAATATTTTAATACATAATTAACATGGGCACTAATGCATACAAAAACCTAACATAGTGGATCCCTTTTAAAATTTTTCAGTTCCTTCCCTCTAATCCCTTACACAGGTGTGCCTAGGAGAACTCTTCGTTTTTGTGGGATATTTTATCTTAATGTAATGCCCAAGCTCATAGGTGACCCCCTGCCATGAGGGTTAGTGGGGAATGTCCCCACCTGTCACAGGGCTCTTATTTATGAATGAAGACATTCTCAATCTTTGGCATATTTGCTAATTCAAAGTCCACTCTGGGTTCCAAGCCTTTGTGATGACTTTTAAAAGAGGTTACTTTCCTCCAGCATTCTCTGCTAACTGCCTGCCTCAAGTTACTTATTTCTCTAAAAAAGAAAGATTTATTTATTTATTTATTGGCATGGTCTTGCAGCTTTCTGTCTTTCTTTGAACACTTCCTGCCCGCTGCCTCTGTGTGCTGCATTCTCCCCTTACTGAAGATTGGAGGAAATATTTGATATTTTGTTCCAACAAATATTTCTTCACTATCTACTATGTCAATCACTGGCTGGGTGTTGTGTGGAAGAGTAACTTCCAAATTTGGTAGGAGCTGAAAATAAATTCTACTGCTATGCAGAAACATGCTCACCTTGATCTTTCCTGTGAGACACCGTCAACACCCTTCTTGGTTACAACAGCTGACTCCTACCTTTAATAACTTTATGCCTACAGTGGGGACTTCACAGTCATTGAGGGCAGAGAAGAATGAGAACAAGGAGAAGTGATGAAGGAAAGTTATTGGTTGCAGAGATACTAATTTTTTTCTCTAGTGATCATTTCTTCCTTTTTCCTCTAGGCTCTCTTGCTACAAAAGTTCTCTCTTCACAGACCAAAAGGGAGTTCCCTAAGTACCAGAGACTCTGTATGTTTACAGCTGATTGTATCAGGCATGGATCCCTGACCCAAGGTAAGCCATTTAGTCTGAAGACACAGAAACGGTGCTAGTTGTCTTAGGAACTTGAATTGGAAAGGCAAGTAGTTGTGAATGCTGGGATCTACACTTTGTGGCCAAGTGCAGGCCAAGAAAGACTTCAGCATAGGGAGACAACAAAGAAATGTATTGGTTTTAGCCAGCAGTCTGAGGGCATGGAAAAATGTCTCACAACTGTCAATCAATAATTCTGAACCAAGAACCTAACGCATTACTTGGGTTCAGGGTTTGAATTTATACTATATATGTGGTCCAGGAACATCTAAGATGAGATATTAACATAAACATGTGATTCTATACTATTTAGCCATATAAAAGAGTGAAAGCCTGTCATCCATGGCAACGTGGATGAGCATGGAGGGCATTATGTTAAATGAAATGTCAGGCACAGAAAGACAAATATCACATGTTCTCACTCGTATGTGGGAGCTAAAAAAGTTGTGCTTATAGAAGTGGAAAGTAGAATGCTGTTTACTAGTGGCTAGGAAGGGGAGTAGGGAGGAGGAAGAGGGAGAGGATGGTTAATGGATCCAGAATTATAGCTAGATAATGGGAATAAGTTCTAGTGTTCTATAGCACTGTAGGATGACAATAGTTAACAATGCTTTATTGTATATTTTCTAACAACTAAAAGAGAAGATTTTGTTTCCAACACAAAGAAATGATAAATACTTAAGGTGATGGATATGCTAATAATCCTGAATTGATCATTACACATTATATACATATATCAAAATATCACCCTATACCCCATAAATATGAACAATCATTACAAGTCAATTAAAAAATAAATAAAAGTGTGATTCTAGGCCATGCAATCATGAACTAAACACAAGACTCTCTAAGTCACACCCTTACCCTACACAAGATACCATAGATTAAACCCCACTGAAGAGGAGCTCACTTTCTGAAATTACAAAACATTTTAGGAAACAGTTCTCCATAAGAGAGAATCAACAGATAGCACACAATCAGGATCAGATCCCCAAGAACTTCAGATAATAGATGCAGTGCATATGAATGGTAAGTGTGTTTAAAATGATTAGAGACATAAAATAAGGAACTGAAAACATAATAAATAATAATAAATGTATAAAGTACTATGAAAAAAGAAAATACAGATTTAAAAAACAAATTAAACTTCTAGAAGTAATAACTACAATCATCAATTTTAATGGATTAGACATAGCTAAAGAAAAAAAGTTGTGATCTGGAAGAGATCTAATTTCAACTCAGGATGAATCACAGAAACAGAAACATAGGAGAGAGTAACTAAAAATGTGGAAGATATAATGAGAAAGAATAAGAGTTTTAGAAGAAGAGAATAGAGAATAAAGGAGAAGAAATATTCAAAGAAACAAAGACCGAGAATCTTTTACAATAGTTAAAAGATAAAGATCATGAGATTCAGGAAGCACAGCAAGCCATGAGCTGAATAAGCAAGTGTGAATGCAGAACTTAAGTCCACTATAATGAAATTAAAACAAACAAACAGAACCAAAAATAAAACAACTAAAGAGAAGATTTTCTTTTGTAGTAAATATGATTAGACAGAAGACTTCTCAACAGCAGAAACAGAAACCAAAAGTCAGTAAGATGAATACCCAAACACTAAGAGAAAATAACTATCAACCTGCAATTTCAAATCAAGCTAAATTATTACTCAAAAACAAATATGAAATTAAGAAGTTTTTTTATTGTTGTTGTTTTGGTCACCAAAATCTGTCATGAAATAACTGGTAAAGGATTTATTTCAAGTAGAAGAAAATTGAAATAAAAAGGAAGGAGTGAGATCTAGGAATGGAAATTAAATCTAACCAAATATTGTCTATAGAAATTAATAATATCGACAAATTTTAAGAGTATTGAAGTTGAAATGAAATATTGGACAACAATGCTATGTAAGAAGGGTGGGAGATGATCAGAGCTCTGAAGATTGCTAGGTGAGTAGAGGTAACCTATTAATATTTTGTGCTTTTCAAAGTCAAATATGTGTGTTAAAAATGTAAGGGGAACATCTAAAAAGGATGTATGTATATATAAAAAAATGAGATGTATAATTACCAAATCAGTAGAATAGGAAAAGAAGAAATAAAGAAAACTGGATTAATTCACTAAAAATTTAGAGAAAAGAAAGCAAAGATCATATATATAGAGCAAGGCAAATACAAAACCCAAAATAAGGTGGCAAAAATGAACTCTAAATAAATATAAATGGACTAAATGCATCAATTAAAACACAGAGGTTGTTAACATGTATGAAAAATACAAATCTATGTGGTTTATAAGAGACTTATCTAAAATATAAGGGCAGAGGAAAGAACAAAAGCAAAAGAATGAAAGATCTATAAGGCCAAAAAAAAAAAAAAAGGCTGAATATGGTTACATGTATACTAGACTTAAGGGCAAAATTCCTGATTAGTGATGAAGATTTAAAAAAAAAATACAACAATATTCTAATGCATGTATAATATTATAGCCTCAAATATAAAGCAAAACTTGAATTCCCAGGAGCAATTGTCAAATTACAATCATAGTAAATGTTTTAACACATTTATCTCAGGGAGGTAAAGCAGATCTAAAAAATTAGTGAGGAAGACTATGTGAATAAGTCCTTTTAGGAATGATAATGACACTTGTCCAAATAGTGCTTCTGGTTCCAGCTAAATGAGGTTTAGGGCTTTTCAACCTGAAATTCATCCACAAAGACAAACTTTCCATAGCACACTATTTATGGGGAGTGGGGAGCTGGATTCTCTGACCTTCCCTCTCACCTGTGCAGGCCTCCCTCATGTGGCCGAGGCCCATTCCAGCCTTGACTCAGGGAGGGGGTGATTTTGGCCTGTGAAGACTGCTGACTGTTATGTAACTTGGCTATGATGTTTTTCCCTTCTGCTTTTTAAATTAGTGCAAGCTAGTATGGCCTCAAGAATCTCTGCACACAGCTGAGGCAGCAGAAAGTCAAGGTCACATGCATTAGTTAGGATGCAGGCTAAACTGCTGTCACAAAGACGCTGAAAAACCACAGCGTGGCTCAGAGGAGATTGCTTCCCTTCACGGAGAGCCCAGTAGGCGGCCGGTGGTGCTGGCGGGTAGGTGGCGCTATTCCATAAACTCATCCAGCTTCCTCCTCCTGTAGCTCCGCCATCCCGAGGAGGGTTGTCCTCTTCGTCCCCACATCTGCATTCCAGCCCATGGGAGGGGCAAGCAGCTACTTTTAAAAGATGTGACCCAGCATTTGTGCACATTACTTTCACTGATATCCCTCTCCTTGGAAATGAGCGACATGGCCACCAGGAGTCTGGGAAATAGTATCTCCAGCTGGGCAGCCATCTTCCTTGCTCCTTAATATGTGTGTGTGTGTGTGTGTGTGTGTGGTGTCACTCTATGGCCAGAGGGAAGGAGGTTAGGGTTAGACTGGGTAACAGCAGAAAAAGAGCAGTGTCTGCCCCAGCATAAAAGTTTATTACTAATCACAGCCCACTCCTTGGGTGTAAGGGACACTGGGACCTCTCAGAACCTCAGTTTTGCCATCTAGAAAGCTGTATCTCGCAGAGCTATTATTAATGCCAGCTGGGTTCTCTGTCAGCCCCCTGCTCTGTAATCCCTCCTCTGCTCGGCTCGGGGCCCCCAGCTGGGCACACACTGCGCTGCGGGGCCGGGCAGCGTGTTGGAGGTGGGCCAGCAGTTGGCTGGTCCTGCATCTGGCTGCTGTTCCTGGAGCCCCTCTTTCCTTATCCTGACGCCCTTCTCGTCTCCGGCACCTCCCTGATGGAGGGATTCTGCAGATTGATGGACTGTCACCTGGAATGTGGAGGCAGACCTCCGATCCCTGTGTTCTTGAAGGAAAGAAGGATTAATGAGCGCTCAGAATTGACTCTGGGCTGGAGCTCATCTCGGTGCCTGCTCTGGCTGGGACGGCCCACCGCAGAGAGAAAAGCAGGCAGCTGCAAAGCTTTGGTCATGCTGCCCTGTGTGTGACCTGTCAGGTTTTGTTTGTGATCGTTTGTGCCCAATGGTGCAGGTCACACGCTGAGCTCCTCCCAGGAATTTGATTGTTTGCAGTTGTAAAGTGCAGAAGCTTGGATCTGTCCGAGCAGAGGGTTAAATCATAGAGTGTTTTACAAGAGCAGCTATAGGGAATGCCTTGTTTTCTCCTTATATGGCTATTTTTCTCAGTCCAGAATCCCAGGGTGTATTTTACGTGGTTGAAATACACAAATGGAGTCACAGTCTTAGCCAAACATGCTATGTGGCTTTAAAATTAACAAGCCTCTCTCTGCTTCTGTACCCCAAACACACATTCACATGCACAGTTTCCGTTGAGACTGTGGAAAGATACTCTTTTTTTTTTGGCCAGAAGTATTTGATGGGGGTGAATTTCTACAATTCCCTTGCTTTATGTATAAGAAATATGTCTTCTGAGGAGAGTAGTTTGCAAGCATGTGGGTCATATTAAGCATCAAGGTTATAATGAGTAGCTACTGTATGTGTAGGGTATAAAAGCAGAGTGGGGCACCAAACATTAAAATATAACAAGGAAAGACGTTTAGTGATAGTCTAAGATGACACGGGAGAAGTATCAAGAGGCAGAAGCACAGGGTGAGTAAGCACACGGGCATGCCACAGGCGTGCAGAGGAAGGAGAGACCTGTTCAGACTGGTGTGTTCGGGACAGACTTCACAGAAGAAGTGGAGGTTTGGACCAGTTGGCTTTGGCCAACTAGGTCAATGGGAGTGGGGGAGGCATTTGGGTACAGGGAAAAGGGCTGAGGGAAAACACAGAGGAAAGAAATTGAAGAGGTTTTTAGAAGAGTGCAAATTAAGCCAGAGTGTCTAGAGCTAATGGTTCCTGTAGGAGAAAAGGAACTTTGGGTGGGAAGGGTAGACTGAAGCTGGGAGTGGACTGAGAAAGCCAGGCTAAAGGAGCCAGGGCTTTTGTTTCATGGTAAAGGGAAGACACTGAAGGTTTTTAGTACTTGTTTTGATCTGAAAAAGTCTGAGTACCAGGATTTTCAATAATTTATGCTTCTAAAACTTTTTTTTTTTCTTTTTGGCTACCTTAGTGAATATCACTTAACCCAGAAAACTAGGATTGGATTAATTAAACATGATGTTTGGGTATTAAAAGTAAGATTCCTTATCGAAATATCCCTATTGGTGATTTCACATGTGAGAAATGTAGAGTTTATTATCTAGTATAATTCTTGGCCACACCTTCTGGAACACAAACTCTAAACTCAGGTTTTTCAGGGAAAAGTTGATTGACCAACTTTCATTTTTTTTGTGGGCATAGGGGGAAATTTTGGAGGAAAAATTTGTTATTGGATTCCGATCCAGAAACACCACATTTTGAGCAAGTTTGGATGAAAATTTACATTTCAGGGGCATTTTGAAGATAAAATCTGGCCTGGGAATTTTGTCCCCAAAAGCCCACTTTCTGAGTCTCATTCAATCTTCACTTTAGTT
The DNA here is from genome assembly GCA_008750895.1 of Mirza zaza. Lineage (NCBI taxonomy): Eukaryota > Metazoa > Chordata > Mammalia > Primates > Cheirogaleidae > Mirza > Mirza zaza. The sequence continues at coordinate 15,849 of VSMD01044559.1, forward strand.
TTCTTCCAGAGATAAATCTGAGATTATTGTGCCTATTATAATTGTGAAGAAACTGCCAAAGGGTTTTAATGACTTTCCCAGACTCGCTCAGTTAGTTCTTGGTGGAGCAAGACTCTTGGGAAGCTGCAGGGATCCAGGCAGTGTTTTGGAAGAGTGAACTGGCAGTGGACATATAGTCAAGGAGGTGACCAACTTAGACCAGAGAGCCTGCTGCAGCCAGGCAGCTATGAGGCGGGAAGAAGAGGACGGGAATGAGTCATGAGAGAGAAAGTGCTTTCGAAGAGGATCATTAGAGTTCTGGCTGAGAGAAGAGGCCACCACCAACCTAATGGACAGCCTGGGCAGGCCAGCTGGCAGGGAGGGCTTCTGGGCAGGATCAGCTTGAGCAAAGATCAAAAGGTTGAAGACATTTGGTTCCCCAGGGACCTTGAACAAGTCACCTGATTTTTCTGAGCCTCAGCTTCCTCCTATGCAAAATAAAGTGAATTATAACCCCCAAAGGCAAGGTGTTAAAGGATTAAATGAAAAGTCTGGGTGGAGCATCTAGCTCAGTCCCTGTATTGCGAATTCAATACAGATTTTTTGAGTGAGCGCCGTCAAGAACTGTCAGGCAGGTGAGCTAGCAATGGTGTGGAGACCTGCAATTTCTCCAGGGGTGGGGGTGGTAATGAAATTTATGTCTAAGAACAAGAGAGAGGCTCCAAGAGAAAGTGTCCTGAAAAGTAACACTCTTTTTGTTCTCATTTCTAATAGTGCATTGAAGAAGATCAGGAAGCAGACATACACATGTACACACATAGTACGTAAACTAAGTGCTTTCTAGACTTCCCCACTAAAATATATACATGTAACAGAGTTCAACTTGTACCCTTTAAATGTATTATATAAAAAAAGAGTGCTTCCTGCTGCTGAGGAAAGGCTGTAGGTGAGCAAGGTGTACCCAGGAGAAGGTGCCCACTGGTAGGTGCCTGTTTGTAGGCCTATTAAGGATCATTTGATGATGATGCTGTTTTCCCACCTTAAAACCTCCTTCTAAAGTATTTAGTGCTTGAAAAGGGGAGGGTCAGGCATCTAGGTTCCTTGCACCAGTATTGGGTGAGTGTTCAACCAGGGAAGTGTAATGAGCCCAGGTCATCTCTGATCTAAGATCAGTGTTGAAATACACAAGGCCACAGGATGGTGAAACCAGAGAGGTTGGGGAAAAATCAGGATACATATGAGTTCTATATAATTGTCCACTATCAAAATACATAGTTTTTACAAATGTTTATTATAAAATACATTGTGTAATACAACTCACTCTTACCTCTGAAGAACAAAATCATTATTATATATTTTCATGCTATTATTAATGCTGTCAATGTATCCTTGCTTTTGTATCTAGGGTGATTTTGTTGTTAATTTATCATGACTATACTATATTTATAGAGGGGAACTACATTACCAACATTTATTTAGGGTGGTGAAGAGTGATAAATAAATTAATTTTGCAAGATCACAGAATCGTGAGGGTGAGTATTGAAGTATGTAGAACCAGGCCAGTTGTGAAGATGATAGCAGATTTAATAAAACCATTCTTGGAAATAAAAGGTATACAAAAGTCCCACCACATTATTTATTTTGCATTGTTATTTTAAACATGGATTAGGTGGACTCAGCACCAAAAGGGCCATATTTACCTTCTGAGGAGGGACTAGTAGGTTGCAGTGCTCGAGATCTTTGGTTATCAGATGTGGCTTTGTTCCTTCTGTCTTCTTTCTTAGACCTTTTCCTGCAATAGTTACTTGCAGAACCTATGCTACCTATCCATCTTTTCTAGTAAATTTGAGGGAGATTTCAAGAAATCAAAATACTGAGTCTTAATACAGGACCATTAAGAAGCGTTAAGATGTTGCCTGGGTTTCAAAGAACAATACAGGGCCCTAATGTCACAGATATGTGCATTTTAGTTGCTGTTTCCCTTGTCCCAGGGCCCAGGACGCATGACCAGCGTAGGCAAACCCAGACAAGGAGCCAGAGCTCCCTGCTCACCGGGGAAAACTGTGCCATTTATTCTGAGAATGTGCAGAAACAGCATCTGATTGGGAAGAGGCCTTAGGTCATTTATCTCTCACTTTTAAAATGATGAGATCGATGTGTCTCCCCTGGGGGCTGTCCCCCTTCTATTTAGCAACAATGTACCACTTCTTTGCAGAGAGAAATATGCTTCCAATAAGGGGGAAGGAGGCAGGGGTGGCAGTAAAGGGGATCAGGCAACTTTCATTGAAGGATTCGTTTTTGATTTAAATATTTTGTTCTAATCTCCAACTTCCTTTTTAACTTGGCAGAATGACCAAAAGAAAAACAATGTCCCTCCCTGGCCCAGTTTACAGCCTGCCAGAGCAGAGGATCCGGTTACTTCTTCCAAATTGTATATGTTGAGTTGTTCGATATATTAGTTTTTTTTTTCTTTTTAAACCCATTGCTCATATACATAGGGTTTTCTTTTAATGGCACGTCAAAGTGGACTTTGGTGAAAAACCACAGGAGGGGAAAAAAAAGAATGAAAACTATAGATCAAATATAGCCAGCTATTTAATATATTTTGTTTTTTTTTTTTTTGGTCGAGTATGTTGTAGCAGGAATTCTCTGCAAGTGATACATCCTGTAACTGTAGGCAGATGTAATCCCCGCGCCGTGACACCAACAAAGATTTCCCTTCACGTTGGACACGTTTGCAGCCATTTTGTTCCCTCCCACAAAGAGGAAGTGCACGAGGAGGAGGGCCGTTCTGGGCCGTGTGCGGCCCGTAATGACGATCTGCAGTGTTTTCACGATTCCCTCGGTGCCCCGGGAGCCTCGCCTTGGAAGGGAAAGCAGCCCCGAGTGTTGCGGCCTGGGCTTGGGATCTGGCACTGACTCTTCTCAAAGCCCTGTCTCCTCCGTGCTGCCGATTCGCCCCCCTCGTTGCTTTGAGCCTGGCCTCGCACTCACCTCCAAGACACATGCTGAGGTCAACTCTGCCCAAATCCAGTCTCTGCTCTGGTTAGTGTTCCCTGGAGCGTGTTCTCAGGGGTTCCTGTTTGTGTTATTTCCATTTGGACTTTCATCTTTGCTCTGTACATCTGTGAAAAGCCTATTCTTCCCTCTTGGTGGGAGCACCTTTTCCAGTGGCAACGGGAGGTAAGTTGCACCTTACCTAGAGCGGAAACAGCGCAGGGTGTATCCTATTTAGGGGTACCCAGAAGCGCACCCTATGACAGTGATTCGAGTGCAGAGGCTCAATCAGGAGGAACCCTGGGGACCCCAGTAGAGGAATGGGGAGATGAGACCAGGGATGGAGGACGGGAGGAAGGCCACCAAAGGGAGTCCCATCAAGCTCGGGGCCAAGCGGACTTTAATACTGCTTTCCGCCCTCAGCATAGAGACATTTTGAGCCAGGTAATTCTTCCTCTCGGGCACTCTTCTGTGAATTGCAGGAGGTTTAGCAGCATCCCTGGCCTCTACCCACTAGGTGCTGGTAGCATTCCCCACTTGATGGGTTGTGATGATCAAAAATGTCTCCAGACATTGCCAAATCCAAATCACCCGTGGTTTAGAACGATAGGAGCCACGAGGAACTCTGGCCCTGCAAAGCCTGGCTGGTATGCGTTGAGGTGGCAAAGGCCACAGGTGAGCCCTGGAGTGTCTGCTCCCACGTCCTCTTCTAGAGCCAGAGCGGCACTTGGGGAGGCCGAGGAGTGAGCAGAATCGCCCGTCACTCAGTGTAGGCCGACAGCAGACAGCTGCTGGGATGAGGCAGGCCTGACACAAAACCAATGGAAATATTTGTTTTCGGTGACTCCTTCCTAACTCTGCAAGCTCCCATTAACCTGGTGTCCTCTCATCCTTCACCCCCATAAAATCCTCTCTAAGAAAAGGTTAGATAAACCCAGGCTCTTCTTCCCTGGGCTGCAGCCATTCTTAGGGCCTAGAGAGAACTGGAGCTAAAGGAAAACATTTCTTGAGCCTGTTAGGAGGGAGGCAATTTCCCTGAGTGGTTATCTCATTTACTCCTCAAATCACCCCTGCAATACAGGTCTTATTAGCCTAGTTTATACACTGGGTAAGTCACTGTCTATAGACACACAGCTATTGAAGACAAAGTCCAGATTTGAACTCAGCCCTCCCTGCATCTAGTAATGGGCATGGATTTTCTGTTTTCCCAGTGGTTGGTGAGGGTGGGGGCGGAATATTTTAGGAAGAGGGACATTTTCGGGAGGTTTCAAGACATGGGATGAATGCTGAAGAAACCAACTGAGAAGTCAAATGGGGTTTTGAGTGTAGGAACTGAGCGTTTCAGAAGAGTGGGGTGTGTCAGAGCAAGGAGTGTCTGCTTGCCCTGCCACTGAGGCCCAAACCAGGGTCATGTCCCCAGAGCTGCAACTGTGTTGGACTCCAGGAGCTTCCTGTGGAGTGATCTTTTTCCTTTACCATTTCACTGATAGCATTCTGGCAAAGCTCTGGCAAAGATTCCCCAAATGGGTAGATCCAATGGACATATTTCTGTCTTCTCCACTTGACCTTGACATCCGACACAGTCAACCACTCTCTTCTTCACTCTCCCATTGCTCTGACCATTCCTTCCCAGTCCTCCTGGCTGGTTCTGCTCCCACAGTTTGCCCTCAAGCATGGACGCTAAAGACCACATCCTTGGCCACCTTGTTGTGTCACTCACCACAGTCTTCCTGGATGAGCTCATAAACTGCAATGTGTTTAGGCCATGAATGTAAGATTGGCAACCTCTAAGTCTGATCTCCAGCTCATACCCTTCAAGGTTGGGCAGTGGGGTTGGCATTTCCATCCGAATGTCCTGTGGGTACCTTGAACTCAACAAGTCCCAAACAGAATCCATTAATCCCCCCTCCCCAAGGCCTTCCTATCTGCACCCTTTTTGTACTCTCTTCCCAGTTGGTGATCTGTTTATCTATGCAGCTTCTCAAACCAGACATCTGGGAGTGATCCTAAACCTCTCTCCTTCCCTGCACACTCTCCACTTACTCCCACCCAACAAGGCTCATTCTACCTCCAGTATCTCCTCGGTCTGCTTCCTCTTCACCACCTTCTGCCACTGCTCTTGTGCAGGTGGTCTTTTCTAGTCAACCCTCGATTATCACCACAGCCTCCCAACTGGCCTCCCTGTCTCTAAGTGTCCCCTCCTCAATGATCTACCCATGGCCATTCTTTTTAAGAGACATATGACCGTCACCAAATTCTATTTGAAATTTCAAAAAGTACCCTCATTGTCATCATGAAATCCAAATAGCTTAGCAAGACATAGCAAGTCCTTTGTTCCCTGAGGAGTTAGAATGCCAGAGTGGCCGAGACTCAGTAGCACCTGGGTTTAAACCCTGGCACGTTGGGTGAATTACTCATTCTCTTTCAACCTCGGTCTCCTCCATTGTAAACTAGGGATCGACAGGACCTGTGTATAAGTAATCCACAAAAAGCACTTTTAACAGAGCCTGGCCTGTATTAAGAGATCAATAAATACTCTTGGTCCTCGTTGTTGGCTGACTTCCAGGGTTGTTGTGGCTGTAACGTAGGTTGACAGTTGTGGAAGAGCTCTGCCCGCCATGAGCCCTCTTACGGCTTCATCCTTGTTTCCTCATCTCTGACACAGAAGCCTTTCCCTGGGCAAGGCAGGCAGTGAGGATGCAGGAATGATTGACACACTGCCAGCACTGGTGACTTGGTCGAAAGGCAAGGCCACCAGTGGAAAAGGACAGACAGAAGGTGCCTGAGTGAGGAGCAGAGCTTTGCGTCTGTGCTCTGTCCCGAGATGGGCTCTTAGGAGTCAGTCAAAGCACCAAGTGACTTATCAAGCTTTGACACCGGCTGCAGAGCTTGAGCTGTTTGAGGATTCACCACTCTGTTCTGGGAGCCTCCTTGGGAGTAGAATTAGGCCTCTATGGTGTTCCCAGGACATGCTGCCTGAGGGTTGAACCGATGGGAAACATGTGGAGCCGTTACTGTATACAGATGGCACTCTGCATGGCAGTAGGGGTCCTTCTGAGGAGAGACTGGGCTGAGCGAAGAGGGGTGGCAGGTCGCCCCAGGGCCCACCTTGAAGAGTGAGCTTCAGGCACCAGTGGGGTGAGGACAGCCAATGCCACGTTGCAAAGTAGTTAGTTACTTGGGGTCCTGTTACCTTGGTAACAGTGACAGTCCTCCTCAGTTTCTTCAAGGGCCCCCCTCTAACCCTTGTCCCTTAGAGATTAACATCACAGATCTGGGGGCAAATCTTTGGGATTCAAACCTCAGTTCTGCCACTTAGTAGGCAGTGTAACCTTAGCAAATGGCTTTGCCTCTCTGTGCCTCAGTTTTCTCATCTGTAAAGTGGGGGTAGTAGTAGTACCCACATTATGGAGTTGTTGTGGGAATTCAAATGAGTTATTAGAACAGTGCCTGGCACAGGGTAAATGCTGTGCACTGACAGTGCTGATACTGATTTCAAGGAGGCATTTAGACCACACTATAGACTGAGAGAAGTGCCAAGCATGGTGGTCTGAAAGCCATAATTCTGGGGAAGGGGTTAGTACATTTTCAGTTTTGTGCAGGATAATTGCATCATGTTAGGTGGAACTATTACCTTGCTGTTGTCTTTATGTGGAAATTAAGTACAGTTTAAGGAGATTCGTATGGGTGCCAAGTTGACAAGGGGTGGGCTTGTGGACTTAATTTTAAGTGTCAACTTGACTAGGTTAAGAAATACCTAGGAATGTGATAAAGCATTATTTTGGATGTTTGCAGAGGCAATGAGTGTGTGAGCTGGGGAAGATCCGACCCAGGTGGGGAAGATCCGACCTCAATGTTGGTGGCCACCATCCAGTCAGCCGGGGCCCAGAGAAAACAAATATGGAAGGTGACCTAGTCTCTCTCTGACAGCTGGGACAGACTTCTCTTCTGCTGCTTTGGACCTCGGAACTTCAGGCTCTGGACTCCAGAACTTACACCAGAGGCCGCCCAGGCCCTGGGGCTTTCAACCTTACACTGAGTGTGACACCGTCGGCTTCCCTGGTTCTGAGGCCTTCAGACTTGGCCAGACCCGCGATCCCAGCATCCGGGGTCTCTAGCTTGCAGACAGCCTGTCATGGGACTTCTCAGACACAATGATTGTGAGAGCCAATTCCCCTACTTAGTCCCCTCTCATACATCTATATACACACCCTGTTGGTTCTGTTGCTCTGGAGAACCCTGACTCGGATGGATTTGGGACTGGGGAAGCCAAATACCATTCCTTTGTGTTGTATTTCTTACAACTCAGTGGAAGAGATATGTGACATGGTTCCCTCACAGAAAGGCCATGATTAAGTGCATGAGGCTACTTCATTGAGAAAATAAATGTTTAAAAGCTAATTATTATTGGTGCTGCAAAAGCATAAAATTGCTTAATTGCAACGGCCAAGCAACAACCAGACTTTCAAATGGACGGTGCATACACAAAATTTGCAGACCACACTCACTCTCCAAATACAAGTGTGGTGAGTGTTTTGAAGATCCTAGAAGTGAAAATGCAGGTGAAAAATAGAAGAAACCTCCCCTGCCAAATTATTCGATCATGTGTGACTTCTGCCCCTTTGCAAAGAGTGCCAACACGGTATGCTGTGCATTTCATCCTCACATCACTTCTAATACTGGAGGAATAAATTGTGTAAAGACTTTTAGAGATTTCTAATTTGTTTCATGCATTTATTGCAAATTTGACACCACAAAAGTGCGTTATCACAACGGGGACTTTGTGTGTAAGCATTGTACATGTGTATAAAAACATTGAAACTTCCTCAATAAATGAAGAGATGTCCTTTTCGTACATCTACATTTGTGAAAGATAAAATTTCTCAAGATCTTGGTTCTTTGGGTGACTGCATATGCAGTGGTGACCCATCGATGCTTTTGATTAATCTCGTCAAAAGACTTAGGTTATTTGTCGTGGTATTTCACATGACGGCAGTTACAAAGTGGTGTGAGCACACAATTACCAACCATAGTGAGATGCCTTTATACATTTCAAGTTTTGACCACTCTTTCTTTCTTTCCTCTTTCCCTCCCTTCCTCCCTTGCTCTTTCCTTCCTTCCATTTCTTTATGAATACAGTTCATCTGCACTGTGACTGTTAGTATACCTGAGTGCTTATGCATGCAAAAATTTGTGTATTATTATTGCCTATTTTATTGTGGAAAGTGGCCTATGAAGTATTCTGTCATGATTTATATGAAATTTTTAAATTATTTTTTTTCCAGATTTATAGTTTTGGGATTTTGATCTTTTGGGATTTCAACATTTGGGATTGTGTCTTTGGGAATTGTAGCCCAAACCCTGCTGGGTTCTGGTCTCGTCTGTGTCTCTAATGATTCATTTCACATCACTTATCCCCTCCAACTTCAGTTTCCTTATCTACAAGTAATGTTGGACACTATGTTTCTACAGCAAGCAGGCCCCAGCATCAGTTTTGCACCCCGTGCCAGGTGGAGTCCCAGGCTGGACACTCCCTGCCTTCTGCCCTCGCCCTCTGGTCCCCAAGGCCTGGGTGAGTTTGCTGGCTCCCCCTTCTCTGGGGAGCTGTCTCTCAGGGTTCTAGTCACCAGCCCCCTCCCTGGCCTTCAGGGCCCCAGCAGCTCCCTGCTGTGACTAGCTTTTTTTAGGTCCCACCCATCCTTTGTTGTTTTTTCCTAGACCCAGTCCACACTGTGGTTACAAAGAAAGAAAATCCCTTTACTAACTCTCCTGTTACCCAGCTCGAGTGAGCCATGACGGGAATGAAAACAACCCCAGCACTGGAATCAGGAGTCCTCACCCACGACACTGTACTCATCATCCTGGCGGGGAAGTGACACCACATCGCTGTAATTTTCTCTTGAACACTGATTTGAGCCCCCTCTGTTTGGGGGCAGTGGGAAGCCCATGCTTCTGTCGGGGCCTCTCCATCCTTCCGAGTGTTTGTCTCAGTGCAAAGACCGCAGGGAGGGAGGGATCGAGGCTGTGAGGAGCCCTTTCCTGCCCTGGCTGGATCGTGTCACTGTGGGCTGTCACCGTGGACAGCTGGCCATGTGTGGCCTGGCCCTCCTTGTCTGCTGCTGCAGTGAGGCCGCTGCTCATCGGGGCTGTTGGCTGCCCCCGAAGGATGCCAGCACTTTCAGGCCACAGACACTGCTAGGTTACACAAGTGTCATTTTATTTTGTTCTCACAAAATTCTTACGCAGTATGATCTTTTCTTCACACCAGAAAGGAGGAAACTGAGGCCTAGAGACGTTAACTACCTGACCTACATCGTAGAGATTACAGCTGTTCAGTTTTTAAAATAAAATTTGCCTCCCAAATCCACTCTGTGGTTACAATATTCTTAAGAGCCAACTTTGGGCCTCCCTACCCGGGGCCAGGTCAGCTGTCGACTCTGCCATGTCTCGATAGGTTCCATGAACCCTGGCACTGACTCTGTCCTGTTTTTATCACTTTCTCTTTCTTCCCTCTGTTCACTCCACAAATCCTCTTCCTTTCCTCCTCCCACCCACAGCCCCCCACTACATTTTGAGAAGTCGTTAAAATTCAGAGCAAGTGAGCGCGTCCCATTAAAATCCTTTTTCTTTTCAAACAGCACGTGAGTCTTTCCAGACTCCCTTCTCCCCTCGCCCGGCCCGCCGTTCAGCCACATTTAAGCCCGCTGCTGACAGACAGACTTCCGCTCTTCCCTAAGATCGCTCTTCCCGGCCAGGAATACTCTATGCACACATTGTTGTTGGAACGGCCACATTTGCAAAATCTTGACATTCCAAGCCTCATATGTGCAGGAATAATTCTTTTCAGAATTGTAACCGGACAAATCCTCACGGATGGGTGTAAGTTTCTAAGATTATAGACTGTTACAGCCGGAGGCCTCTTAGAGCTCTACCAGCAGCTCCACTCTAGACAGATGAGGAACCTGAAACCCCTAGAGCTCAGCGGACCTGCCCAACGTCACCCATCAATTGGAGCCTGGACCAGAACACAGGCCTGCTGACCCTTAGCTGGCACCCAGCATCTTTCTGATGCAACTCGAATCTTTCCCACCTCCTAGCCTCAGGACGACATGGCCTGGGAGTTTTTGGTGCAGGAGAGTGTAATGAACAGGGGTACCGGGGGCTGACGGGGCAGGTAAGGGCTCACATCTCAGCTCTGCCACTTATCTGCTCTGTGTCTTTGGACAAGTTACAAAGCCGAGCCTCAGTTTCCTGTCCTTGTTGTGGGTTTGAGGATGTGAGCGTGTAAATAACTTAGCAGATTGCATGGCACAGACATAGGTCAAGAAGTGATTGTTTCTCTTCTCTCTCCCTCATGCTCCTTTGCCTCTCCAAAAAGCAATCCACTGGTCAGCTTGCCTCCTGAATGTGTTCCCTCTTTATCCATGGCGGCAGCAGATGCTATTTGTCATGAAGGCCGAGTGGCCGCGTGCTGCAGGGTTGGGCCAGAGAGAGCCCTTGATGTGAGCCTGGCACCTGCAGAGGCCTTCGAGAGGCTGTCTCCCTCCCTGTCCAGGGCTGCGCTTCCTCGTGTTGCCGGCTTCTCAGAGTGATCGGTGTTGAGGCATCGTTTCAAAATTATTGCATCAGAAGATTTTTGGGTCCACAGATGAATGCAAATCTGGACATCTCTTCCCCTGGGTGTGCTGTCTGTCACTTAATTGATGCTTTCAAGTTCTTGTCCCATTAGCACTCTCCTTCTAGCCCCAGGGCTGAGCTGGTCTCTGTCAAAGAGAGAGGAGCTGGGGTTGGTTCCCTGCGGCAGCTCTCTCCTGCCTCCGAAACCTTCCCTCCCTTTCCTTCCGGGATCAGTGCTGCTTTGCAAAGCAGGCTCGTGAGGGCTTGATATCTCTGAGTACATGGAAGGACATGGTTCTCCTCTGGGGTCTATTCTCTGAGCCTGGGGTCCAGCCTGGGGAGTGGAGGTTGGTGCTGGTGCTGGCTGTGTAGACAGCAGCCAGATCATGGCCGGAAGGGGTGAAGGGAGATGCCCACTCAGGGATGCTGGGAGCACACCTGGCAGCCTCCTGTCCTGCCCTCAAGGAACCCTCTAACTACTAGGGGGAAAGATACATAATCATATAATTACTACCTGTGACAGGTGCTATCACACAGGTGTGCAAGATGGCACAAAAGACTCTGTATCTGCTGGAGGGGTCAGTGGGGCTCCTGGGGGAGGTGGCATTAAGAGGCAACTCTCAAGGATTGATAGGAGTGCACCGGCTAGAGGAGGAGTGACATTTTAGGCATAGTGAGTCCCAGTAACACCCTTTTGTGTTCTCTAAAGATCCTCTTCTGTCCTTTCCCCTTGGTGACCTGGAGATTCCTTGATTAGTGGTGGTAACTGTGACCGGCCTCCTATGTGTCTAGAGTAGAGCAGACAGGAGGGCTAAACATGGAAACTGCCGCCTTCAAGGTTCAAAACAAACAAAACATTCATTTAACACTCTCTTCCAGCGAGCTGTTTGGTGGTGCAGAGCCCTGTAACTTCCTCTGGGGATGAGATTGTTTATAATGGCAGAGGTATAAAAAAATAATAATAATGCATTGTACACTGATCTTAAGGTGGATGGTGCCACTTACTAGTTCTGTGAACTTGAACAATGACTTCATCCCCTCTGCCTCAGTTTTCTTACCTGTAAATAGCATAATATTGGTACCTGCCTTATAAAGTTTCTGGAAGGATTAGTGGGTTAATGTGGTGTAGAGAATAATGCCCCCCAAGAGACCCACATCCTAATCCCTGGAACCTGTGAATACTCTACCTTATGTGGCAAAGAAGCTCTGCAGATATGATGAAGTTAAGGATCTTGAGATGGGGAGATTATCCTGGCTTATCTGAGTGGGCCTAGTGAAATCACAGGGTCCTTGTCAGAGGGAGGCAGGAGAGAGGAGGGAGGAAGGGGCCGTAAGCCAAGGAATGCAGGCGGCTTCTAGAAGCTGGACAGAGCAAGGGACAGATTTGCCCCTAGAGCCTCTGGCACAAGTGCAGCCCTGCTGACACTTTGATTTGAGTCCAATAAGACCCATTTTGCACTTCTGACCACCTGACCTGTAAGATGATAAGTTTGCATTGTTTTAAGCAGGAAGTTGGCAGCAAATTATTACTGCAGGTGTAGGAAACCAGCATCCATACTGCCTGCGGGGCTCAGACAGAGCCTGGCTCCCTGAGCCCCGATTATTACTGCCATTACGTCTCTTCACCACGTTCTAGGTTGGGTGCAGGGGAGGTAGACGTGAAAACGAGACAAAACAAACACCCACAAAAGGTTCCCAACACCAAGGCGCTTACATTCAAGGGGAGGGAACAGATTGCAAATTAAGAAGTAAATATGTAATATAAATGCTGCGAAGAGAAATAAAGTAAAAGGGACCAAGCCTGCCGGGCTGCTGGGGTGGGGCGTCTGTTACAGACACTGCAGGCAGGAAGGGCGTTCTGAGGAGGTGGCCTGTGAGCAGAAGCCGGAATGCTGGAGGCGGGGCAGGTGGGTGGCCGCGGGAGGAGCACGGGACAGGGGGCAGGCTCGGGTGAAGGCCCTGTCCAGAGGTGCGGAGGCCCATGCAGGGCTGGAGCTGAGGTTGGGAGGCCGCGGGGGTAAGTCGGGGAGGCTTCCCAGGTCGTGGTTAATAAATTGGGGTTTTATTCTGAATGGGATGGGAGCCACAGGAGGACTTTGAACAGAGCAAAAAGAATCTTCCTTTCATTGTAAAAGGATCACTCCAGCGCAGAGCTTCCCAGTGAGGTGTCACTGGCATTTTGGGTGGGCTGATACTTAGCAGTGAGGGCCTGTCCTAAGCATTTAGAATACTAGCCCTCCAGGCACCAAAGGCCATGAGCAGGATTACGACAACCCAAAGGCCCTGGGGAGGGTGGGCAGAGAACCTGCCGTGCAGACTAGGTTCCTGGGGCGAGAGCGGGGGCAGACAGCCCAGCCAGGAGGTGGCCGTGGCGGTCCAGGCAGAGAGGACGGGAGGCAGCTGGGTCAGTAGTGGAGGGGGGAAGGTGGAATTTATGGGATTTAATGATGAATGTGGCATTAGAGAGAGAGAAAGGCATGGAGGAGCCCAGATTTTTGACCTGAGTGTTTAGAAAAATGGAAGAGTCTTTGATGGAGATGGGGCGCTATGGGAGAGGCAGAGATTTTTGTTATGGCTGATTGGTTGGTTGTTTGATGGGGAGAACAGGATAAAGCTACATTTAAGTTTAGAGGTGCTCAGAGGAGGTGTTCCGGTGGATACATGAATCTAGAATTCAGAGAGCGCTCAGGAGGCAGCGAGAAATTCAGGGGTCCCCAGGGTTGTTAAAGCCACTGGGCTGGTTTAGCCTGGAGAGTCTGGGGCCCTTGACACAGCCCTGGGGCCCTTGACACTCAGGGCCAAGGAGAGGGGAGGAGGATCCAGCAAAGCAGGCCAGTGCAGTAGGAGAAGTACCCGCAGAAAGAAGGTTCTAGAAACCTTCTGCTGAAAGTGTGCCAGGCTCTGAGGGGGTCCCTTTCACATGGATTACCCCATCAGCTACTCACCTCTGCCGAGTGAGGCTCATGGCATATGAGGGAGAAGGCTGTGCGAGGCACAATCCTTCTGCTTTAGCTGTTGGCAAATGAAACGAAGAATTTCATGAGAATTATCTTCATTTTGCAGCATGTTGCCCTTCCTTCGTGTCTGCTGAGCGCAGGCCTAAAGGAGCGGGAGGTGGGCGTTAAGATGTGTGGTGACGCACATGTGGCCTCCTCCAAAGTCAGGGGCTCAGAGAGGCAGAGGAAGCCACCACTGGTTCAAGAAGACTATTTCTGATGCTCCTGGGTTTTGTGTATGTTCCTAGTAAAATACAATTGATTAGAAGCTGTTGTAGGATGATGTAATTTCTCTGGTCTCTTTTTAAAGCCAGAAAATACTATCAAATTAGATTTTTACCTTTAATTTAAAAAAAATTCAAACGTGTACCCTCTATGTGCCTAACAATAGGGTAATGAAATATTCTGCAACCATTAAAAGTGATGTTTCTGTAAAGTAGCTAATAACACAGAAGAATGCTTGTATTTTTAAAGTCAATAAGGCAGATTATAACATTGCATATTCAACAGATGACAACCACATGCTCTAAACAAAACCAACGTTCAGAAGAAACCAAAAGAGTATAAAGAATCTGTCAAATATCAATGGTGGGTTTTATTGGGTGGTGGGAAAATAATAAATTATTTATCTTTTTCTTGATTTGTATATTTTCTAAATTTTTTGTAATGAGTATATTCTGTATTATTTTAGAGCAGTGTTGCCCAACAGAACTTTGTAAAATGATGGAAATAGTCTATCTCTGTACTGTCTCATCCAAAGTCCACTAGCCACATACTGCTATCAAGCACTTGAAATGTGATTGGTATGAACTGGATTTTTAGTCATACTAAAGTTATTGTTAATTTAAATTTAAATTAGAGTAGCCATATAAGACTAGTGACTACTGTATTTGACAGTGCAGTTTTAAAGTGCAAAAAATAATATAAGGCAACATGAATTATTATATCTCAATAAAGATGTTAAAATAATATAAGCTTTTAAAATATGTTCACTATATCAAGGTTTAAAATTTTATCGTAATGTAGAAGTGAGTTTGGACATCATAAATAGAGAATATGGACACAGAACAAGAAAGTACCGGAGCTTTTATTTAAATAGTTTATTTTCTAGCTCAATAAAAAGTGATTCAGCACTAAGCTTGTTCATGCCTTAGTTAAGTTTTAGTTTAGGAAGAAATAATAATCTGGATGTTATTCGTTGTTGTTCTGCAACAACTTCTGCTATTATCAATGATATTCTTTTCTGTATGTGTCTTGATTTGTATGCAAGAAGCTCAAATCATGTGAGTAATATTTTTTGAGGCATGAGCAAAGCTTGTTAACCCCATTTGATGGGGATAAATGAGAAAAATGAGATCCATGAAGGTTCAGTTCCCAAAGTCATGAAACAAGAAGCAAAAGCAATGCCTCTGACTTCCTGAAGTCCAGAGGATTTTATTTATCCTTCAGAATATGGAGAGACCAATTTCTGATAAGTCACCATGGGAAGGGGACTCCCCCAAGGAGCTGGAAAGATTTAAGATTTGGATTAAGTCCTGTAAATGAAATTTGTTTTTGTTAGTTTCTTTATGTTTGGCTTCAGGAACTGTCTAAAGATGAGTCTTCAGAAGGCAGGGCACTGTGCATCTAGCAAAGGTTGCCCTTTATCTAGTTGGATCTGTATCTCCCTGCTTTCCATGGGAATATCAAGCAAAAAGCCCTTGTGTTTTCAGGTGAGCTTCCTTGAGTCCCCAGGCCCCAGGCCACAAGCCCCTCCCATTCCTCCCTCCACCGCAAGCAGCCCTCGTGCCAGGCAGGGAGTTAGCCAACCGTAATTCCACATCTGGCAATGTAGAAAGATTTATAAAGGTGCTGAGCTCTCCCCGGATTATGTTCCCTGGTCCACTGAGGCACAGTGGACATGGTGTTAGAGAGAGAGCCATAGCCTGAACAGGGGCTGGGGTGCCGCCCTGAGCGCTTGTCTGGGTGGCGGAGCATTTGCTCGGAGCAGCAGGCGGCAGTGCAATGGAACACAAAGGATTCCACCGAGCGTTTTCAAACCTACAGTTTCAAATCCTTTCTGGTTCAAGTTCTAGGGAAAGGTTAGAGCCAGTTATGATTTAAAAAAAAATACAAAAACTGGTTCACCCATCTGTCAGTACCGCCAAGAAATATTCACACGAGGAGGACTATCCAGAAAAATGAAGAGCAGCTCTTTTCCAAGACTGATCTCTGGAACTCTCTCCCTCCCTTGCTCAGAACCACTTCCTCTCCTCAAATCTCACTTTAAAACCTTCCTGTTTGCTTTAGCCTATGACTGACTCAGGCCTCATTCATCTTCCTTCCCTCTCTCCCCGTGACCACATCCTTCCACGCTACCCTCACCATCTACCCTGAGAACACTTGCCGGTCTCTTCCCTCCCTCCGTGTTCAGCCCCCTGGCCTGTTACCCCGCAGTGACTCCCTGGCATGTTGGGGTTCCTTGCTGACCGGCGCGAGTCACCCTCCTTCTGTCAGATGTGTTCACAAGCTTGAGGGCCTTCTCCTCATGGGCCCTGCCCCTCTCCCTGGTTCTCGGAGCAGGAGGTGATGAATTTCAACGGTACTTCTGCCTAAAGAGACACTTTGCAAGTTGTAGTCTGCAAGTTACAGATTCGGAAACTTGAAAAGCAGAACACAGAAAGGCCTTGTAATAGACCCGCAAAGATACCAATTCCCAGCTGTGTTTCCCTTGGGATCCTTCAGGGAAAGCCTGAAGGAGAGGTGGGAATAAAACACAGGCCAAACTGGAGCTGTAGTTTTGCCTCCAGAGTAGAATTCTAATTGTCTCAGCTGAGCTTCTTATTTCCCTCAAGTAATGAGGAAAGTAAATTCCTCAGCAAAGTTCTAAGGCAGGATTGACCCCGGGAAAGCAATCTCAATGTAAGCCGAAATGTTTGAATTCTTTTTGTCCAGGGTATACACTCAATACTTTCTACAGAGTGTGGTTTCAACTGTGTTTTTTGGACCATGGCAAGCTGTGGGTTTCTCCAC